>SJXQ01007860.1:217421-249322 GCA_006408695.1 Aepyceros melampus
TTCCCGCTTCTCTCCATCCCTCTTCTCCTCCCCACCCCTCCTTGTTCTCCTCTTCTTCTCCACCCCCTACCCCTCCTTTTCGCTGTCCCTGTCCGTCCCCTCCTTCTCCCCACCTCCTACAACTCTTCCCAGTCCTCTCTGCAGTGGGAAGTGGTGCTATGCTGCCAGACACCCCAAATCTCTAACTTCCATGCTTGCCTGGTGACTGGGGTGTGGTCAGCGCTAAATAAGTGAAGGCTTGGTTGGTTGACTCAAAGACTGAATGAAGGAATGAATACTTCACTTCAGGGTCTTTACTTCCCTTCCATTTAGTTGTGGATTTTCTGGATTTCTCTGAATCTAATCTTGACAGTAGTCCCTGGATGGATTCATTGGGTATTTCTACCTTGACCTTTCATGTGTCCAAACAGCAGTGGGAAAGCAGGGGTTGTGAAAAGCAGTGATGGGTCAGGGGCCCAGGTTTGTCTCCACAATGGCCAAGAGCTTCTAGCAGAAAGTGCAGTTACTTTTACAAAGTAAAAATGATTGCCTTTATTATGTAATTTTTTCAATTCAATAAATTTTAAAACATGTTTTTTTTAATTAATTTTTATTTTTTAGTTTGTTTTGCTTTACAATACTGTATTCGTTTTGCTATACATTGACATGAATCAGCCATGAGTGTACATGAACTCCCAATCCTGACCCCCACCTCCCCCCTCCCGCCCCACACCTTCTCTCTGGATTATCCCCATGCATCAGTCCCAAGCAGTTCTAATGAGGTGGATGACGCTGGAGCCAATTATAGAGTGAAGTAACCCAGAAAGAAAAACACCAATACAGTATACTTACACATATATATGGAATTTAGAAAGATGGTAATGATAAACCTATACGCAAGACAGTAAAAACATGTTTTAAACCAAAGACAATATCTTGCTTACATTTTATAGCTCCTCCCCCCTCCCGCCCCACACCTTCTCTCTGGATTATCCCCATGCATCAGTCCCAAGCAGTTCTAATGAGGTGGATGACGCTGGAGCCAATTATAGAGTGAAGTAACCCAGAAAGAAAAACACCAATACAGTATACTTACACATATATATGGAATTTAGAAAGATGGTAATGATAAACCTATACGCAAGACAGTAAAAACATGTTTTAAACCAAAGACAATACTAACACCAAAGAAATTTAAGCTTGCATTCACGTTTTCCACTAACCTTAATGAAGTGGTTGGGTTGCTGGCACTGCCCAGCGTTGGAAGAAGAAAGAACAAATCTGTGCCCCCCAGTCTGCTGTGCACAGTGATGGTGACAGGGGTCGCCTCATCTGCAGGCAAAATACTCTTTACTGAGCATCCACAGTTGACAAAGATAACGAATCTCTTTCCTATTTTATTCCCAATTTTATTAATAGATTATTTTGTAGACTAATGCAATTATAAATTAGCTATTCAACAGCACACAAAGGAATTCATGAACAAGTCTGGTTAAATGCTTTTCTTGATTGCACTGCATGTATCACATCTTTAAATAAAGGATTCTATTCTTAATAATTCACACCAACAATTAATGTTTGCACACAGTGTGTTAATTATTTCAGTTTGCTGGGAGACATCCCAGTTCTTCATTGATAGGGATGAAATAGCATTTTCCTGCATTACTAATCTGGAATTTCTGGGAAAAAGGAAAGAAAGGTTTTTTTTTTTTTCCTTCTAATTTGTGTTTTTAAATATCGAAATATTCTCTTACATTAATGATATAGTAAAGGTTAAAAAAAGCACATTCAAAATTATGTGAATTTTTGTTATTTTTATTCATCATCTAGAGCATTCTAGAAGAAATATCCTAAAATTTTGACTGTGGAAATTTCCAGACTGTAGTCTTTCTAATGACATTCTATTTCATTTGCTTTCCTTTTTATGGATCTTTCCTCTAGGGAACACATATCATTTGTATAATGATATATAGCATCTATCTAATAAAATATACTGTAAACTTTAAAGTATTATAAAGTGTCTAGGAGTTCTGATATTCAGTAAAGTCTTACAGAAATGGATTGTAAAAATCTATCCCATCACAGAACAGAATGCTAACTAAGACAAATGAATTTAGCTGTATTACAGATGTATAATGTAACCTCACTGAAGGGGAGGAGGGTGAAGCTGACCTAAGTAACTTCTAAAAATGGTTCTTTGTGCACTGTAAGACTGAAGACCGAATGCCTCATAAACTCCCTAGTCTAGTTGGTAAATCTGTTTCTTACAAGGCTGTGGGTTGAACACATACGTAAATACAAATCAGAGAAAAAAGTTACGGACGTGCAGGAGGGAAAGCTAGAATGTCCTCTGTGGTATTGGATCAGAGCAGGAGGTATAGGCATGAAATTATGTTCATGTCCACATATGCATGCAGATGGCTAGATACAGAAATAAATACACTATGTGTGCATACCTGGGCTATAAATACACACATGTCTCCCTGCTGACTGTCGACAGGGTCTAGGGGAAACAATGTCCAGCAGCAGTGGCCACCAGCAGCATCTAGTCTTTGGTTTCTAAAGGCCCTTCTCCAATAGAAAGAACCAGCACTGCTCAGAGAAAGGGTTAGGGCATGGAAAATGAGTTAGGAGCGTTGTATTGTTCCAGAAATTAAGCAGTTCTCTCCCCAAAAGGTATAGAGCATGTTAAAAGGACATGTTGTTGGTGAATTTAAGGTTCTTGCTTTGTCAGGAAAGAATTTGGAGATGAAGTGGTGGGTAAGAAGTGGATTTATTTGGAGAGAAATAAATAAAATCCACTCCATAGACACAGTGTGGGCCATCTCAGAAGGCAAGAGAGGGAGCCTCAAAACATGGTGTGGTTATTTTTATGGGCTGGGTAGTTTCATAGTCTTATGTGTGGGAGGATTATCCCAACTACGTTGAGGTAGGGTAGAGAAGTCCAGGAATTGGGCCACCACTCACTTGTTGACCTTCTATGGTTGACCTCAGAACTATCAAGGCACTGACGGGTGTGTCATTTAGCTAATGTATTATAATGAGTGTATAATGAGGTTCAAGGGTACTGGAAGTCAAACCTTCCACCACCTTGGACTTTGTTGGTTCTAACCAGTTTTTGTCATGTCCTATGGTCAGATCACTCTTTTAAAGCTTGTGCCCTGGCCCTTACCCTCCTGTTTCAGACATAGGTCCCAACCTGCAAGAGTTCCCAATGGTCATGCTGAACAATTTGACCAAAAAAGTAAATAATATTGCATGGTAACCCAAGGCATAAACAAAATACCCCTGTACATACCAATATAAGTGAATGATTGAATAAGTAAAGAAATGGGAGAGAAGGGACAGATTTTCTATGCAGAGTTGCAGTTAATAAATATGGACTCTTAACTCCAGAAAATGGAATTTAATTCCTCTTCTCTTGAATGCAGGCTGGACTTGTGGAGATATGTGTCCTGTGAATTGAGCATGGAAAGGGAGCAAGACCCTCTGGGGCTCCTGAACACAAAAGCCTATCTATGTCTCCCATTTCTTGATTACAGGAAATAGACTTCATTCAGTCTTCATGACTTTACCTGAGTCCCAAAGGGCAGGTTCAAATACTTGCTAGTGGGGAAGAGAAGGAATGAGGAGACAAGGGAGGAACAGTCAACACAAACAGTAGTGTCGCCTTGGGACAGGCTTCCCCTAAAGATAGACATATGACAATATCTTTGAGCCATTTTGCAGACACTGAAACCCCCACCAAGTGGGAGAAGTGAACTGTTTATAGCCCACAAACATGTAGATCCCAGACCAGTTGGAACCAGAAGGTTGATGATGCTGAAGCTTGATTCAGAAGAATGTCTGTGAGCTAATCAGACCCTCTTTGAACCATTCCCATCAGACTCTCACCGCCTGCCCCAGGTCAGAGCACATTGTTTTGAAGGCATGAGACCACTCTGGCTCCCCTTGTCTGGCAAATCAATAAAGCTACTTGTTTCTGAAAGGGAATGTCTCTCAGTCCTTTCCGAATCTCTGTGACTCCAAGAACTATACAGTCCAGGCCAGAATACTGGAGTGGGTACCCTTTCCCTTCTCCAGGGGATTTTCCAAACCTAGGGATCAAACCGCATTGGAGGTCTCCCGCATTACCAGCTAAGCCTCCAGGGAAATCTGAGAATCCTGCAGTGGGTAGCCTATCCCTTCTCCAGCAAATTTTTCCCACCCAGGGATTGAACTGGGGTCTCTTGCATTGCAGACGGATTTTTTACCAACTGAGCTATCAAAGACCACTTCACCCAAAACTCTGTCACCTAAAACTTATTTCCGTCTTCTAGATTTAATCTGGTCTCAGGGTACAGAGGCCAGATTCAGCACTGATAGTAACACAAGGAGAGGACATTCAGCACATAGCACCTTGACCACGTGATCGGGGTTAAGCTCACCACTGTCAGGCGACGTATATATCAAACCTTCCCTAATACAAAGGGCACTTTCAGTTCAGTTCAGTCACTCAGTTATATCTGACTCTTTGCGAGCCCATGGACTGCAGCACGCCAGGCTTCCCTGTCCATCACCAACTCCCAGAGTTTACTCAAACTCGTGTCCATTGGGTGGGTGATGCCATCCAATCATCTCATCCTCTGTCGTCCCCTTTTCCTCTTGCCTTCAATCTTCTCCAGCATCAGGGTCTTTTCCAGTGAGTCAGCTCTTCGCATCAGGTGGCCAAAGTATTGGAGTTTCAGCATCAGATCTTCCAACGAATATTCAGTACTGATTTTCTTTAGAATTGACTGGTTTGATTTCCATGCAGTCCAAGGGACTCTCAAGCATCTTCTCTGACACCACAGCCCTAAAACACCTTCTTGGGCGTGCATGTGTAGCAGTGCTTCCTCATCTCTTGCCCACAGTAGTAGATATAATGGTCATTGAATTCCGTAGTAGATATAATGGTCATCTGAATTAAGTTTGCTTGTTTGATTCCATTTCAGTTCACTGATTCCTAAAATGTTGATGCTCACTCTTGGCATCTCCTGTTTGATCACTTCCAATGTACTTTGATTCATGGACCTAACATTCCAGGTTCTATGCAATATTTTTCTTTACTTCCATCAACAGTCACATCTACAACTGGGCATTGTTTTTGCTTGGACTCCGTCTCCTCATTGTTTCTGGAGTTATTTATCCACTGATCTCCAGTAGCATATAGGGCACCTACCGACCTGGGGAGTTCATCTTACAATGTCTTATCTTTTTGTCTTTTCATACTGTTCATGGAGTTCTCAAGGCAAGAACACTGAAGTGGTTTGCCATTCCCTTCTCCAGTGGACCACGTTTTGTCAGAACTCTCCACCATGACCCATCTGTCTTGGGTGGCCCTACATGGCATGGCTCACAGTTTCACTGAGTTAGACAAGGCTGTGGTCCATGTGATCAGTTTGGTTAGTTTTCTGCTGTTGTGGTTTTCATTCTGTCTGCCCTCTGATGAACTGGGATAAGAGGCTTATGGAAGCTTCCAAGCTTATGCTGGAAGCACAGTTTGGCGAGGAGGATGAGGATGAAGAGCAACTCTTTCTGGAACCAGCAGATCCCAGCCTCCAGCTTGGACAAGGCTAGGGCTGGTCACTGGCTGCTCCTTGCCCGCTTTGTCCAAGCATGAGCCGTGGCCCCGCCCACAAGCCGCAGCAGGGAGCCAGCGCAGTGGCCTCGGTGGTGGGAGCGCTGCAGGGCTGCACTTTACCGCTCTGGTTCTCTCCCCTGCGCTCAGTCCCCCATCTCCTTATGACTGACAGACAAGCCCAAACTGAGGAATACTCTACAAACACCTGAAAAGTCCTTTACAAGACTGTCAAAGTTATGAAAATCAAGGAAAGGTCAAAAAACTCTCACAAGTTGAGGAGACTTAAGGAGACAGGCTTAAAGCTCAACATTCAGAAAACGAAGATCATGGCTCTGGCCCCATCACTTCATGGGAAATAGATGGGGAAACAGTGGAAACAGTGGCTGACTTTATTTTTTTGGGCTCCAAAATCACTGCAGATGGTGATTGCAGTCATGAAATTAAAAGACGCTTACTCCTTGGAAGAAAAGCTATAACCAACCTAGATAGCATATTCAAAAGCAGAGACATTACTTTGCCAACAAAGATCCATCTAATCAAGGCTGTGGTTTTTCCAGTGGTCATGTATGGATGTGAGAGTTGGACTGTGAAGAAGGCTGAACGCCGAGGAATTGATGCTTTTGAACTGTGGTGTTGGAGAAGACTCTTGAGAGTCCCTTGGACTGCAAGGAGATCCAACCAGCCAATTGTGAAGGAGATCAGCCCTGGGATTTCTTTGGAAGGAATGATGCTAAAGCTGAAACTTCAGTACTTTGGCCACCTCATGCAAAGAGTTGACTCATTGGAAAAGACTCTGATGCTGGGAAGGATCAGGGGCAGGAGGAGAAGGGAACGACAGAGGATGAGATGACTGGATGGCATCACTGACTCAATGGACGTGAGTCTGAGTGAATTCCGGGAGTTGGTGATAGACAGGGAGGCCTGGCGTGTTGCAATTCATGGGGTCGCAAAGAGTCGGATACAACTGAGCAACTGAACTGAACTGAACTGAAGGAGACAGGATGACTAAATCCAGCAGGGAATACTGAATTGAATCTTGGACCAGAAATAGACTAAGTAGTGTAAAAACTGGTAAAATTAGAATAAAATTTTTAGCTGAGTTAGTATTGTAACAATTCATTTTTTTTTAATTTGATAAACATATGGTAGTTATGCAAGATGTCTCCAGAAGATGGGTAAAGGATACACCAGGACTTTCTGTATTATTTCCCCCAATTTTCTGTACCTAAAATTACTCAAATTTAAAAATTTATCCTAGTATTTTATAGAACTAGTATTCTAATTATTTCTACTTATTCAAAAAATTGTCTGTTAGTCATAGCTATCTTGTGGTTTAACATTTAGCAGCAATAGATCAGATTGCCTGGGTTTGAATCTCCCTTATCATCTGTAACCTCAGACAAGTGTTTCTTCATCTGTAGAATGGGAATAATAATATATGACAAAGATGATGTGAGGATTAAGTAAGAAAATACACAGCAACCATTTTTGTATTTGATAAATGTTATGTAACAGTAATCGTAGGGATCTTCTAAAATGTCCCAGAAATAACCTGAAAAACTCAGTTCCCCTCTTTCTCAAATTCTTTCAGTCATGAGTCAGAAAATGGGCCAATAAGTCAAAGACAGATAAAAAATTAGTGAAGTGAACTTGACTATAATTGTTACTCCCAGTGAGCATTTCAGAAGGGGAATTCTTTTAAATAAAGCAAGCATCCATTTCATTCTTTTTTCTGCTTCATAATCTAAGCTAATTTTTCTCTTGAATGTTAACACAAAGTTTCCTATGTTGTCTATTTCTTCTATTTCTTTGTTTGTTTGTTCTGTATTTTTTTTCTGGGCCAGAAGGGCCTAATTACCAGAAAATCATCTATGTGTAAGATGCCTTGCCCAGCTGGATCTAAGGAATAGGACTTATTATGAATAAGCAATTATATTTTTCTAAGATCCCTAGTGTTGCAAAACTCTGGAGTGTTCCTGCAAGTACAGGTATTACCCTTAGATGGCTTACCTTTGGGCCCCATTAGTCATGATCATTACTAAGCAGGGTTGAGATTTAATTTTTAAAAAAATCATATTTGCTGGTACCTGATTGAAATAAACACATCTGGAAAAGTCCTGACTCATGTATCTCATTGGTAATGAAAGAAGAGAGGCTTTAATTTCCTTAATATAGAACAGTGGTCCTCCAGTTTTAGCCTCCATCACCATCACCTGGAGGGCTGAGATAGCACAGAAGACCAGGTCCACCCCAGAGCTAAACTTTAGGAGGTCTGGGAGGGACCAGAGAATTGCCTTTCTTTCTTTCACCTTTTTATTGGAGTATAGTAGATTTACAATGTTGTTTTAATTTCAGGTGTACAGCAAAGTGAACTGCCATACATATAGGTACATCCGTTCTTTTTCAGGTTCTTTTCCCTTATAGATTATTACAGAATATTGAGTAGCTTCTGTGTTATATAGTAGGTCCTGTTAGTTGTCTGTTTCATATACAGCAGTGTGTATATGTTAATCCCAGTCTCCTAATTTATCATTCCCCCCACATTTCCTCTTTGGTGCCATAAGCTTGATTTTGAGATCTCTGAGTCTGTTTCTGTCTTGTATCATTTTTTTAAGATGCCACATATAAGCAATATCATATTTTTGTCTTTGTCTGACTTACTTCACTTAATAGGATCATCTCTAGTTCATCTGTGCTGCTGCAAATGGCATTACTTCATTTTTTTATGGCTGAGTGATATTTCAGTGTACTGAGTTGGCCAAAAAATTTATTTGGAGTTTTCTATACCATCTTACAGAAACTCCCAAATTTACTTTTTGGCCCACCCAATATAAATGTACCATGTCTTCATCCATTCCCTTGTTGGAAATGTATATTGTTTTCATGTCTTGGCTGTTGTGAACGGTGCTGCAGTGTGAGAATTGCATTTCTAATAAACTCCCAGGTGATGCTGATGCTGCTGGTCTGACCAGACTTTGGGAACCACTGAGTTAAAAGAACAAATGTGTTTAAGAACTCATTTTGCCTAATGTGGAAATGCAAAAGCAACTAAAACCAAGGGTTGCAGAGCAGATAATTCGGCCCCAAGGATGAACCCCAGGTGGACTCTCTTGCCATTGTCTTGTCCAGTGTTCTGAATGGTGCACAGCTTTTTATTTTACTTGAAGGATTTCCATGTAAAAATGTCCTTTGGCTCCTTACTGTGTGGGGTAGACTAGGTCTCTTCACATCTTTCCTGTGTGAACAGAAATGCCTGGGGCGTGTCTCTAGTTCAGCGGTTTTCAAATTTCACTCTTCATGAGAATCACTAGGTGAGCTTATTTACAAAGCACATTTCTGAGCCCCACCCAGGAAACTGATTTATTAGATAATAATAATAGCAAGTATTCATTATACGTTACTATGGCCAGACACTATTATCAGCACTTTCCTTGTGTGGACTCGATTAATCTGAGTTAATATGAGGTAGCCATGATCATTAATCCCCTTCTGCCAGCGAGGAAGCTGATGGTCAGAACGGTTAATAACTACTTCAGTAGTTACTGGTGGGGCCTGAATGTGCATGCATCCAGGCAGGTGACCCCAAAGTCTCTTTCCCACCATGACTGCTGGCTCTCCTCTGAGGTGAGGCTCCTAATCTGAGTTCCCCAGAAGTAGACACTAAAAATGAACAGGTAAACGATTTCATTATCATGACAGAGAAGCACAAACAAGAGAGAAAGCACATAAAGTGGGGAAGTATGCCTTCATGAGCAAGGCAGCCAGAGCTCGGTTCCCCTGGGGACCCTCTAAGGAACCTTGAAGAACATGCCTTAGAATTGCCCTATGGAAGACAGGTGAGACTGGGTATTCACTCCTACCCCTCTTCTTTATTGCTGAAGCGTGGGCTTGCTGGGTATGAATTTGCTGCCATTTAGATGTTCCTTTGAAGCCAGGAAAGCCCCAAGGCAGACTAGTGGAGAGATAAACACAGAGAACCGAGGATCGTAGCTGCAGGCAGACTCTGAGCTGGGTCAGAGGGACCTGGAGCAGAGCTGGGACGTGTGTGCTCCATCTCTCAGGCGTGTCTGACACTTTGCAGCTCTTCTGTCCATGAAACTTCCCAGGCAAGAAAATTGGAATGACTAGCCACTTCCTCCTCCAGGGATCTTCCCGACCCAGGAATGGAAACTACCTCTCCTGTGTTTCCTGCATTGGCAGGTGGATTCTTTACCACAGTGCCGCCTGCCAAGCCCACAGAGCTAGGGTAGGAACCAGTATTTTACTATGCCATTACAAGTAGTCCATGGAATACATTTTGAGAAACAGTTTTTTTAAGATTTGAGAGTGACCTTGTGTTGCCCCAAGGCGGTGCTTCAGACCATGATAACATGGTCCTAAGTGATGGGAATCTGGACCGTTTCCTTCTTCTCTTTTCATCTCAGCCTTGGAAACTGTACGCTGAGAAGTGGGCCAAACCAGACCAGTAATTCATTATGACCTTGCAGTTGAGTCCTGCTCTCTGTCCTAAAGTTTACTGACCAGCATTCTTGGCCTCCTTAATCAATAGAAATTGATTAGAGGACTTCCCTCATGGTCCAGTGGTTGAGAATCTGCCTGCCAGTGCAGGGGACAGGGGTTCGATCCCTGGTGCGGGAAAAGACTCCATATACCGTATACCAACTAAGCCCGCGCATCTGCTAAGCCTGTGTTCTAGAGCCCATGCTCTGTGATGTGAGAGGCCACCATAATGAGAAGCCTGTCCCCACAGCGAGGAGTGGCCCCCATTCTCCTCCTAGAGAAAGCTCGGGTGCAGCAACAAAGACCCAGTACCGCCAGAAATAAAGTAAATATGTATATTTAAATAGAAATTGATTAGAGGCTAGACAAGAAATACAGGCAAGGCTTTATAGGGGCCACTAAGCGACTTCACTTTCACTTTTCACTTTCCTGCATTGGAAAAGGAAATGGCAACCCACTACAGTGTACTTGCCTGGAGAATTCCAAGGACGGCGGAGCCTGGTGGGCTGCCATCTGTGGGGTTGCACAGAGTCGGACATGACTGAAGTGACTTAGCAGTAGCTGCTGTAGCAAAGGGGAGTGAAAACAAGAGACAGTTTCCCTTGCTCACTCCCCAAAGGGAGGTGAGCTGATTCCTTACATTGGGCATGGGGTGAGGGTAAGGGTGGATCCAGGGGTGGGGATGGAGGGGTGGCTTATTGGTCTGCCCACCGCTTTAGTGGTGTTGAGTGCAGGCGACACGCAGAGTACCTGCTTTTGCTCACGGTCCCCTGCTTTTCCTCCCAGGTCTTCAGAAGTGGCATTTGGTGGTTTTGGGTCTTTCTGTATCTTGTTGTCCATAGTTTGACCCAACTGTACATGCATGCAGTTATTTTTAGTCCTTTCTCATGTCTTTGTATTTTGTTTGTCCAGGTGCAAGCACTGTAGCAAAGGTCCCGGGTCCAGGCTGTCTCTGAGTGACACTGCACAGCCAGTGAGGGACAGCTGGGTCTCACTGTCCACAGGGAGGTGACGGTGCTCTGGATACACAAGGCGAGGGTAAGGGTTTTGTGTCCATATTCCTTTTTGTCTGGGCTTCCCTGCTGGCTCAGACAGTAAAGAATCTGCCAGCAGTGGGGGAAACCGAGTTTGATCCCTGGGTTGGGAAGATCCCCTGGAGAAGACAATGGCTACTCACTCTTGTGCTCTTGCCTGGAGAATCCCATGATGCGCTACAGTCCATGGGGTCAAAAAGAGTCAGCCACGACCTGACGAACACTAGCACTATTCCCTTTTGGTCTACATTTTGAACTTCAATCAGTTAAAGTATTTGTCTCTGACACGCTCATCCCCCTTCTAATAAAGTTAAACAGAACCTATGACCCAAATCATGGAGAGGAGAGGGAGAGATGCTTCGGAGACATCTTCAAGGCATGCAGGCACTCAACCTTACCGCCCATGGTGGTGACTTGAGTCCTGGAGAAACAGCACAGCACTCAGAGTGTGGTGAGGAAGAACAAGCGCTGAAAAGGGGACCCAGCAAAGCCTCCAGTTCAGCGACTGCAAACTCAGAGGCCGCTGTGGGCTGGGCGGCCATGATGGCTGGTTACACAAATGTGTGCAACGCAGTTGTGAAAACACAACAGAGAGCACTGGGGCCTGGGGCAAACTGGGAAACCCACACTCTTTATGATCTTCAAAATAGTGGGCTGGCCGAAAGCAAAACAAAATACCTTGAGGTCATATTTGTCTGGGCTTCCCAGGTGGCGTTAGTGGTTAAGAACCCTCCTGTCAATGCAGGAGACGCAGGTTCGATCCCTGGATGGGGAAGACCCCCTGAAGGAGGGCATGGCAACCCACGCCACTATTCTTGCCTGGAGAATCCCATGGACAGAGGAGCCTGGCAGACTATAGTCCAGGGGGTCGCAAAGAGTCAGACACAACTAAAGTGTCTTAGCGTGCACACACGGATATTTGTCTGCAGATACTAATGTGAATATACAAACTAATCTGTTCCCCTTTACTTGAGAGAAGACAGTTTCCTGAGGTCACTGGGAGACTTGTATTCAGTTGGTACATGCTGATAAGACTATGCTTGTTCTGACTGGTTGGGGCCTGGCTACACAAATCCTTAAATGTTTGACTACACCTCTGAGTTCACACAACTAGCAGCCCAAAGAACTGAAAATATCTCCCTACCCTCTTGTGTCCTCTGCCTTTAAAAACTTATGTTTTTGCATGCAAAATATGGAAACATAGATGCATATGAAAATTTTGAAAAATGATAAGAAAAGTATGTGCTCTGCTGTCTTAGCCTCTCAGTTATGAGTATAGATAAATGTATTTATCTGTGTAAAAGAAGATACTTTTCCAGCTGAAAGGGATTTTAACTTGTATTACCAGTTCTTTGGAAGGGCAAATCCATCAGCAGGAAATCATGAACTATCTAAACACTTGTTCACCTTCCTTTTTAAAAAAATTTCTCTAATCTTTTAAAAGATTTTTTAAAAATGTGGACCATTTCTAAGAAAGTCTTTATTGAATTTGTTACAATATTGCTTCTGTTTTATATTTTTTGGTTTTTTTGGCCCCGAGCCCACGTGGACTCTTGCTCCCTGTCCAGGGATCTAACCTGCAACCCCTGCATTGGAAGGCGAAGTCTCAACCATTGGACAGCCAGTGAACTGCCCATCTTTCTTTTGTTGACAATTACATTCTCAGTTGTTGTGTTGTTCTTTAGTTGCTAAGTCAAGTCCAACTCTTCGCGACCCCATGGACTGTAGCCTGCCAGGCTGCTTTGTTCATGGGCTTCTTCAGGCAAGAGTACTAGGGTGGGTTGCCATTTCCTCCTCCGGGGGATCTTCCCATCCGGGAACTGAACCTGCATTTCCAGCATTGGCAGGCGGATTCCTTACCAGTGAGTTACCTGGGAAGCCATTCTCAGTAGGAACCAGGACATGTGTCCTCTTCACTCATACATGAAAACACATTGAAAAAATCTCTCTATCTCATTTTTTCATGTATGTTTGTAAATGAAAGTCTCACTGTGTTCCTCTCAAGGAGCTGTAATAAAAATGCCCAAGATTTGGCAATGATCCATGGTTAAACAAACCAACAGACTGTTTAAACCTATTAGGCTGGTTATTTAATTTAATTTAACCTATTTTTATTTAATAGGTTTTAACCTATTAGGTTTAACCTAAACCTAAATAGGCTGGTTAAATTGGTTTAAACAAACCAATACTACCCAGAAGTCAGCTGGAGGAGGCGAGGATGCTTTCTGGTTCGTTCACCTCTGTATCCCCAGAATCTAGAGTCATACCTGTCACAGGACTCAGCATGTCACCACGGCTCTCATTTGATAATCAGTGGTGGTCGTCAACACCCAGAAGACATGAATTCTGAAATATTTCAAAGTCCACATCTGTTATCTGGAGACCCTGTACCTCTGATGGCTGAGTGACAAGAGAAGTAGAGAGAAAATGAGAAAGTACAAGGGAGTGTCTGGAGAGGTCTCCGTAAACAGCAGAGATTGAAGGTAGTATTGGGAGGGGCAGAGGTTAGGGGTTGAGATGAGGGAGAACAAGAGAGAGAGGCTATTCGGATGAAAGCGGAGAGAGTGCAGGAGCAGGACAGGGTGGGGGTTTTCTCAGATGGCAGGCGGCACAGGCAGGGGAGAGAGGAGGACGAGACTAAGGGTTGAGAGGAGTCACTGGAAGGATCTAGAAAGCCCTTCGACAGCAGTCCCCTGTACTTCTGCACTTTGCTCATCCACGGTGCTCTGTACACGGAGAATGCAGAGCCTCCGCTGGGTAATGCACAATTACACTTTAAAAAGCCCAATAGGGAGATACGGCACTACACCCCAAAACAGCCAGAGAGACAGACCTCCGTACAGAGGGTGGGCCTTTGGGGCCAAAGGGCCGCTGCCCTGGGCAGGAGGGGCGCTCACCCTGACCTTCAGCACTGTGGGATGGGGTTCTTCCCATCTCCCTACAAACAGGCGCTGTGGAAGACCTGGGCCCAGGACACAGGACCCTGAGTGACTGTGCCCAGTGGCTCTCTTTGCAGTGAATATGCCCCTGGAGCAAGTGTGCTTCTTCGCTCAGTCATGTCCGACTCTTTACGGCCCCATGGTCTGTAGCCTGGCAGGCTCCTCTGTCCACGGGATTCTTGGCAAGAATAAGAGTGGGTGGCCATTCCCTTCTCCAGGGGCTCTTCCCGACCCATGGATCGAACCTGGGTCTCCGTCCTGTGATGCAGGCAGATTGTTTACCATCTGAGCCATCAGGGAGCCCCCAAACCCTAGAAGTTAGATTAGACATTACCTTTATTTAAAAAAAGAAACTTTATCAAAAGTATACTATGAAGTTTCATATCTGGTTAATTAGGCAAAGGAAAGCGGGACCTTATGGAAGACTGGAGAAACTTTTGATCCCATTACGGCTCCTGGGAGATTTGCTGAGCCAAGCTGGAAAAGGTTAATGTCTAACCAGGGTTTAATTTACAATCTGAGTGTACAAACCCCTTTCAAGACCAGGTGGCTGACTAATGAATTTATTAGGGAGATTAATGCTTATTATCTGCTATTTCAAGCTGTGCCAGTGTGTGCTCACTTTATAGTCATACTTGGAACACGCTGGAACCTTCTGAGGTTCACCTGAGCACTGGGCATGCTTCCCAAGCCCAAGGCTCCCCACAGTGTGAAGCAGGGAGTAGAAAGGAGTCACCCCTTCTCCTGCACTTGCTTCTGTGCCCAGGGCTGCTGCCACCCAGGAGATGGGCACATGCTCCCTGCTCAAGCCTAGCCTCAAGGACAAAGAGATGTGCCTGCTGCAAGACACCCTCTCCCAGCCAAATGACCATCCCCCTTATGGACAACCAACAGCTTTCCTTCCACTGCCACTCACCCTCAGCCCTCTTAGCCCCATCTAATACACACGAGCAAGCAGACCACACTGTAATCCTGACAGAGACAGGCTCATCAAGGCAGAAACTGTGAGGCAGGGCCAATTACCTGATTCACCCCGCCGAGTGCCAGAGTCTTGTCGCAACTGTCCAGGTCTTGCTTTTCTTTCAACTCAAAAGTCACAGGAAAACAGCCAGAGGCTTTGTAAAGAAAGACTGAACCTGTGTGATGGAGTGAAAACTGTGTGCATTTAGTCATCATGCTTTCCTTGGACCATGCGGCTCTCGGGCCCAGTTACTTACTCTTTCTTATTAGCAAAAAATACAGTATCTCTGCCCAAGACCAACTCAAAACTCATCACTTTGTGCATTGACCAGGAGCATCAGGGGCCTCCTTATGCCAAAAGGAGAGAGAGAGCTGAAAATAACCACCTCTGTCTCAAACCGTGGTCACTTTAAGTGTGGTGTGCTCTCAAATCTGACCCCCACAGGCTGGGGACACTTGCCCATTATCTCAGTGTGACCCTTACTGGTGAAATGACGCCTGGGTTGGCAGTGCCCAACTCTGGATGGATCTGAGGTTACAACTCTTTCCTTTTTTTTGGCTATAGTTTCTTTCCTTAAAATTAATTAATTAATATTCTTTCAATTTTTATTTGATATTGGAGCATACTTGGGGCTTCTCAGGTGGCGCTATGGTCAAGAACCCACCTGCCAATGCAGGAGGCATAAGAGACGCAGGTTCATTCCCTGAGTTGGGAAGATACTCTGGAGGAGGGAAGGGCAACCCACTCCAGTGTTCTTGCCTGGTGAATCCCGTGGACAGAGGAGCCTGGTGGGCTACAGTCAAAAGGAGTCAGGCACACGACTGAAGCAACTTAGCCCACGTGCACATACAGTTGATGAATAGTGCTACTTTAGTTTCCGGTGTCCCGCGAGGTGATTCAGTTGTACATGTATCTATTTTTTCCATAAGCTCTTTTAATTAACCGACGTGTGCATCCCTCACATCCCACTGGTGTTTCTCTGTTCTGTGTGTGTGTGTTGGGAGGCTGCAGGGGTGGGGTCAGCCTTAGCTCTATTCCAGGCGATGGCAGCCCTCCCTTCCTCTCCCAGCTGTGAACACGTCTCCCCAGCCCCTCCCTCCCTGCTCACTGGCCTCTTTTAGAGGTTCTTTCCTACAGCAGCTGGCAGTAGATCCATCTCAATCTGAGAGAGATGCTCAAAGTGTGGAGCCTCAAAAGGGCATCAGGGCTGTCACAACAGCAGTTTCCTCTGTTGCCATGAACCTTTCCTTGCCTCTCCCTCTGAAAACAGCTCTGGAAGGTGCGGGGGTGCAGAACAGCGGACATCTCCCATTTTTCTTTGCCCTTGGGGGCTCTTCCTGGAAAGTTAAAATGCTGGCCATCTCCACTGCCCCACACCCATTCCCTTCCGGACTAATACATATAGAAAACAGTCTCTGCTGCACTTGGCACTCCATCATGGACAATCTAGCAATTTCTGATTCCTTCTGCTCAAGAACTGTTGTTGGGGGGGTGGGAATGGACAAGGTATCTCAGACAAGGGAATCACCCTGTTCTGCTATGGTCTGGAGTTTTCCTCTGTGAGGTCCTGCTGATTGTCTCTCCCTGCAATATTGCAACTCCCAGGGCTGCTGATATACTTGAAGCTCACATTTTATTCTTTGTCGCTTGTTTTCTTCACAAGTGGGAACCTACAGATGTGCTTTAAAACTTTGAGCTGCTGTTAAACACATTTCTGGTAGATTTGTCCTCCGTTTGCGAGGTGCAACTGCTTTTCCCTCTACCCTGGGCAAGCAAGGGTCAACGTTATGGACTACAGGTCTGAGCTCCTCCCAACTTCTTATGTTAAAACCCTCCCTCCATATAAAATATTAAGAGGTGGGGCATTTGGAAGATGATTAGGACTAGCTGAGGTCAAGAGGATTCCCAGGTGGTGTTAGTGGTAAAGAATCTGCCTGCTGATGCAGGAGACACAGGAGACGCGAGTTCAATCCCTGTATCTGGAAGATCCCCTGGATAGCAACCCACTCCAGTATTCTTGCCTGAAGAATCCCATGGAGAGAGGAGCCTGGGGGGTCTTCAGTCCATAGGGTCGCCCAGAGTTGGACATGACCGAAGCAACTTAGCATGCATGCAGCTGAGGTCATGAGGCTGGAGCCCCATGAATGGGATTAGTGTCCTTATAGGAGTCCTGAGGAGCTTGCTTCTCCTCTCTGCTCTCCACCAAGAGAGGATACAACAAGAAGTCGGTCATCTGCAACCCAGAGAGCACTCTTGCCAGAACAAGGCCTTGCTGGCAACCTGACCTCAGACTTCCAGCTCCAGTAACATGAGACATAAATAAACAAAGCTTGTGCTTCGTTGTTATACCAGAGCAAACAGATATGAAAGTCAGTGATCTCTTTCAGTCACCATATATGCTATGGGTGTGGGGGAGGGTGGGAGATACCTTTATTCTGCTGCTTCTGACATGAAGAATTATTTCCTGATTGAAGTCTGAGCTGAAGTCAGGTTTTCCCCTAGAAGGGCAGACACAGTGATATGATGACGTTTTTCCTGAACGTCCACTGAACACACCTGGCTCCTCCAGTTCAAGGCACATTTTTGTTGACATATCTTATGTACTATGTCAAGGTGGTTGTGCAAACCTATTTTAGTTCTTGTCACTGGCAACTTGGTTGCTAGTCTAAATCTGGGAGATGAAGAAGGTCACTCATTCAATTGACCCAAGAACCCAGACAGTCACCAGGGTTTGGGGTTGTGTTTCAACACATGCATAGGGTTTGCATACTGAAGGTGGAAGAATATTCTTCAAGTTCAAAAAGAAGTTTGTGCATTCCTGTTTTCCTTGAAATATAATTCTCAGTTTATCTTTTGCTCTCTCACTTTTTTTTTAAAGTTTATTTGACCATGCCCAGTCTTAGTTTCAGCGTGTGGGATTTTTAGCTGTGGCGTGTGGGATCTAGTTCCCTGACCAGTGATCGAACCCTGAGCCCCTGCATTGGGAGCAAGGGGTCTTAGCCACTGGACCACCAGGGAAGTCTCTGCTATCTCATTCTTAATAAAGGCACGGGCCCAGATGAATATTTCTCTCCTTCAAGAAAAATAACATAGCAAGTACAAGTATCAGTAAATGAAACCAGGCATTGAATAAGGTCTTTCCTGGTGACTTGCCCCCATTCGGAGCCCACCCAGAGTCACCTCACTGGAACAAGAGATATTGCTGTCACCCAGGAAAATCCAAGGGGTTTAGGAGCCCTGTGTCAGAGTCAGGGTCGAAGACCAAATACTGGAAAAAATACTCCTGGTGTTCTTATCAGTTAGGAAATTGCAAGAGTTTTAGGGGCTCTGTGCCAGGAATTGGGGGCAGAGAATAATCTCTCTCTATTTTTTTCTCCTATCTCACAAATGCTCAGCCTTGTCCTCAGGGATATGGGAGGGAATGATGGGAACTGTGGCACCCTGGGTGTGGGGTGGTCACTAGCTAGTTCCAGCTGATTTTTATCATACAAGGAATGTGAAGTGTCCCTATTTTTAAACTTTGGCTCAGTTTTTGTAGAAACACTGTGTAGTCCAAGCTAAACATGTTTACGGGCCAGATCTAGCCTTTGGGCTACCAGTTTGGAGCTTGTGATGGGAAATGATAGCATCCGAGAAGCAGAGAAGTGCCCGGTGTTATAAAGAAAGCAGCAGGCCCCTGGGCTCACTCTGAAATCGCTATAGGAGAGACTGGCTGGAGCCACTCAGCATCTCAAGCACTGATATTCACTGAGTTACTGTTTTTCCTTGAGAATAAACCACACATTACGAAGAACAACATGTCCACCTTTCATCATCCTCTAGCTTTAGCAGACAGAAAAGAACTGCATTCTCTCCATCAGTCCGGAGAGAAAAAGATTCAGAGAACATTGTTTTTCTCAGTTTGAATGAGAAATTCTGATTTGGAAGTAGCTGGGTGACGAGGTGGAGAAGGCAATGGCACCCCACTCCAGTACTCTTGCCTGGAGAGTCCCATGGATGGAGGAGCCTGGTGGGCTGCAGTCCATGGGGTTGCTAAGAGTCAGACACGACTGAGCGACTTCACTTTCACGTTTCACTTTTATGCACTGGAGAAGGAAATGGCAGCCCACTCCCGTGTTCTTGCCTGGAGAATCCCAGGGATGGGGGAGCCTGGTGGGCTGCCGTCTACTGGGTTGCATAGGTTGGACACGACTGAAGCGACTTAGCAGCAGCAGCAGCAGCAGCAGGTGATGAGGAGAGGTTGAGACAGGTCACTAGTGCCGTTTTCACTGCACAAGGGACAGAAAGGGCGAGCATGCTAGTTTCTGTACAATGAGGGAGCACAGTGGGGTGGAAATGGAAAGAGGTGTTCAGTTCTAGGGATGTTTGAAAATATCCTGCCAGCTAGTATTGTTTTGGGCGAGACAACAGTGAGTGGTCTTGAGGACCTGCCCAAGAATTGAACCAGGAATCCTAGCTGCTACTCCACCAGAGGCAAAGTAGGCAAAGCTGCCCTGGCTGTCGCTCCCGTTGTAACAAGAATGTTTTAAGGAGGCAAAAACAGGTGCCAAGTTTATTCTTAGAGATTCAGTGCAACATGTGGGAGAGCACACAAAGAAACAGCAAGACTGAAGCAAGACAGAAATACACACCCAGGAAGGAGTGCAGGCGTTCTCAGCAAGAGGTGATGTAAACCACGTACGTAGGGCAGGTCTTCCAGGTCTTCGTTTTCCTCTTGCTTCTGTCCCACAGCTGACCTGTCTTAGCGCCCTGCTGATACGCGTGCACATCTTTTTGCCAAGACGGATTCCAGTGCCAAGGCGAATGGCAGGGTGACATTACTCCCTAGCACGGGGGGACACTCCCTCCCTTTCCGACCCCCAAGGAGCCTTCCTGCACACGTGGAGTTGGGGAGGTTTCCTTGGCCTCAGGAGTGATGGATGTGGTTGTTTTATCTGTTTGCTCCTTCTCAGAGCTCAGCTCCTGCCACTCACTTGGTCTTTGGTGGGTCGGAGAAAACAAAGCTCCAATATACTCCACTTGACAGATCCCAGCTGCCCAGGGCAGGCTCCCATCTATCTCCTACCTCAGTATCGAGTAGCCAGAGCATGCATGAGTCATTGAAACTGTCAGCCATTGGACAAAGGCCTGACACATGAGCCCCGAGAGGGTGCTGTTTCCACTTACTAATGGAAAGGCAGCGGTCTTTCTCATTCTCCACTCTTTATTTAACAAAGGACCCAGAGTCAGTCAGTGCAGTATTCCTGGGTGATACATGAGGCACCCACAGAGGCTGTTCTGTTCCTTTCATAGCTCTGGATTCCAGACCATTCTTACTGGTCTCCTAAACTAGATGACACCACCCTTATGGCAGAAAGTGAAGAGGAACTAAAAAGCCTCTTGATGAAAGTGAAAGTGGAGAGTGAAAAAGTTGGCTTAAAGCTCAACATTCAGAAAACAAAGATCATGGCATCTGGCCCCATCACTTCATGGGAAATAGATGGGGAAACAGTGGAAACAGTGTCAGACTTTATTTTGGGGGGCTCCAAAATCACTGCAGATGGTGATTGCAGCCAGGAAATTAAAAGACACTTACTCCTTGGAAGGAAAGTTATGACCAACCTAGATAGCATATTAAAAAGCAGAGACATTACTTTGCCAACAAAGTTCCATCTAGTCAAGGCTATGGTTTTTCCTGTGGTCATGTATGGATGTGAGAGTTGGACTGTGAAGAAAGCTGAGTGCTGAAGAATTGATGCTTTTGAACTGTAATGTTGGAGAAGACTCTTGAGGGTCCCTTGGACTGCAAGGAGATCCAACCAGTCCATTCTGAGGGAGATCAGTCCTGGGTGTTCATTGGAAGGACTGATGCTAAAGCTGAAACTCCAATATTTTGGCCACCTCATGTGAAGAGTTGACTCACTGGAAAAGACCCTGATGCTGGGAGGGACTGGGGGCAGGAGGAGAAGGGGACGACAGAGGGTGAGATGGCTGGATGGCATCACAGACTTGATGGACATGAGTTTGAGTGAACTCGGGGAGTTGGTGATGGACAGGGAGGCCTGGTGTGCTGTGATACATGGGGTAGCAAAGAGTTGGACCTGACTGAGCGACTGAATTGATCTGAACTGAAACTAAGTAACATCCTAGGGGCTGTGTCAGAGCACAGGTGCAACCCTCTTGCTGTCTAATTATAACTGGATAGGTTGCACACTGAGAAAGCTGGCACCTTGCTTGCAATGGTCTTATTAGCAATGTCCACGACTACATAAAAATGCATAGGAAAAAAAAGGAAAAAATGCACAGGAAGAAAACCTTGATTAAATAATGAGAAGGAACATAAATTTTAGTAAGTACAGCCTATTTGATTTATTGGGCAGAAGAAGGCAATCTGATCATCCTCAAATGCATAAAAAATAATATTTTATCAAGCTTGGAAACAGAACAAAACTTGTGATCTGTCAGTCGACTTCGTGCTTTAATTAATAGACATGATGATTCTCAGACTATCAGTTGTCTGTAGGTAAATGAGTATTGGAACATCACTTGTCTTCTCTAACTTCCCAGATCTGTAATCTCAGAGTTACATCTGAGTCACCTCTTTCTCTAAAAATATCAAGATACCAAGGCCTACTAGTCATCTTCAAACCTACCCTTTCTTCCTCAGTCTCTAACCAGTAGCCCAGAGCTCCCCAAATTTACACAGTATTGACTAATCTCTGGGAGATTTCATTAAAATACACACCATGGTGCCAATCTTCTGCTTTAGGGGCTGAAGTTTGAGTGAAGAGGTGTTAGCCTCTGATTTCCTGCCTCCTTCCTCCCCCGTCTCAATACTAAGCTCAGCACTGGCCCTGCGAGTCGGCCTTTCCCCCTTCCAGCCCTTCCAGCATCCACCAGCAGATAAGTCAGTTGCTTCAACAAGGGATCAGTCAATTTCCATTCGAGGGAAAGACACTAGGGGCCCTTGAACAGCTGAGTCTTGATTAGTTGACTCTTCTGAAAACCCTGGAAGTAAATCTGGCAGTTGTCACCTAAACCCCATTCCCTGTACAGTCTTGGTCTTGCTGTGATCTCTGCTGTCAATGCCGTGCGTGTGGGTGTGCTCAGTGGTGTCCGACCCTTCGCCACGCCATGGACTGCAGCCATGGGATTTCCCAGGCAAGAATACTGGAGTGGGATGCCATTTCCCACTCCAGGGGATCTTCCCCCACCCAGGGATCGAACTTGCATCTCCTGTGTCTCTTGCATTGGCAGGTGGATTCTTTACATTGAGCCACCTGAGAAGTCTCTCCTGCTACTTTAAAACCTTCCTCTAAGATTGGCCCAAAGTCCTTTTTTCTTAGTTCTACTCAGGACAAAAAGGAAGAAGTGGTAAAGATTCTAAAGAATATTATGGTCATCAGAGTCAGGGATTCTATCAGAGTAAGACATACAGGCCAACCCCAAAGCCTGTAAAATCTTCCCAGAATGTGATCTAATTTTCCCATTCTGACTTCTGTTGTGATGAACCCATCTCATTTCTGTGAGCTTCCCCAATGGCTCAGCAGTAAAGAATCTGCCTGCAGTGCAGGAGCCTCAGGAGATGCGGGTACGCTCCCTGGGTTAGGAAGATTCTCCAGAGGAGGGCATGGGAACCCACTTCAGCATTCTTGCCTGGAGAATCCCATGGAGAGAGGAGCCTGATGGGCTACAGTCCATAAGGTCTCGAAGAGCTGGACACGACTGAAGCGACTTAGCAAACATGCACACATCTCATTTCTAGTGTTCTGGGAACAGTTTCCCCAACAACTAGAACAGATATTAGCGTTCCAGAGATACTCTACTCTCCCACTAAATTCTGCCTTCCAGCTGGGTGTATTTCACGGCCCCGTCAAATGGCAGACACGGAACATTTCATCCTTTCTCAGACAGTTTTGTCCATATGGAAGGATTCTGTGATCCAGATGAGAACTATCATCTCCCTGTATACGGAAAATGGTTTTGTCCACATACATAGGATGGCTATAACAACCCCTTAACACTAAAATCTCTGGTACTTACATGAAACACAAATTATCCAACAGTAATCAGGGCCAGTTTATCCACAAGGCACAGCAGACACAGTGTCTAAGGCCCATGACACATTTTAGGGGCCCAGGAAAATTTTGAAGTTTCATTTTCTTTTAAAATAGTAAGGAAAAAATGACTATACTAATTGGAGTATAATAATAATTGCAACTTGGATTATATTCTTCTTTATGCTGATGTAGTCATAAATACAATGTTTAATATTTTTTATGAAGAAAGGGACCATAAAGGCAAAAGCCTGAGGACCCATGTAAGTCATGATGCCACCCTGACTGTGATAAGAAGAGTGGGCCTTACGTAGCAGGGGAAGGAGAGGGTGCGATGGCTTGACAGAGTAGCATTGACATGTTAATATATACGTTACCATGTGTAAAACAGATAGCTAGTGGGAAGCTGCTGTACAGCACAGGGAGCTCAGCTCAGTGTTCTGAGATGACCTAGAAGGGTGGGACCAGGGGGTGGGAGGGAGGGGACATGTGTATACATACAGCTGATTCACGTTGTTATACAGCAGAAAGTAGTACAACATTGTAAAACAATTATACTCCAATTTAAAAAGAAGAAAAGAGTGGGCCTTAGAATTTACCCAAAGCCTGCTGGCTTACTGCCAAGGTCTTCCACAGCCTGGCCTCAGTCTGCAAGGACAGCCCGTTCCTGAGTTTCCTCTGCTTGAGTCCTCAATACTAGCCATGTTGGTCCTTTACCACTATTGCGTGGGCAAGAGGCCCCAGGTCAAGTTTTATTAATGTCTTTATTCACCTCCCCCGCCCCTCCGCCGTGCCCTAAGATGTGGAAAGTCCTCCACCCTATTAATACAGAACCTACTCATTTTAGCCCCACCTTCTGTCAGGAGGCCTTCCCTGACTGCAGCTGCCCTTGAGAATCTATATTCTAGCCTACAGCACATATCACTTATCGATACTGTGCATGCACGAATACAGAAAACCCCAGACAGGAAGCAATTACTCATTTTTCCAATGAGAAACGGCCCCCACTGGAAGAAAGAGTGATGTAGAAGAAACAGTCAAATATCTGCTTAACATGTTTAATCTCTTCATTTAAGCACACACAGATTTTTAAAATAGTTTTTTTATATATAAAATAACATTGATTTAGAAACACGTTTTGGTTTTATCTCACATTCATGAGACAGTTTTATTTAGACTCTCATCACAACCTAAGTTCTTAGTCATCACTAGGGTACATTTTGAGTCACCAATCTCAGCGTCCAGATAACATCATCTTCCTTCCAGTTAAACTCTTCACTTCCAAAGAAGTTTTTCTTGAAATTCTTTACGGGGCTCTTGCTAGAAAATCGATTCCAAGCTACAAGTAGCTATTCACATGATAGTAGACTGCTTGCTTACATTTGTGAACTCCCCAGTGTAATCACTGAGTTGCTTTTTTTATTTTTTTTTTAATTTTTATTTTTTTAGTTTGTTTTGCTTTACAATACTGTATTCGTATTGCTACACATCGACATGAATCAGTCACGAGTGTACATGAACTCCCAATCTCGACCCCCACCTCCCCCTTCCCGCCCTGAGTTGCTTTTTAAAAGTGATCTTGTTCTAAACTAGCTTCTTCATAGTGATAGGCAATATTTGCATAATTACTATATTTTGTTGTATCTCTGCATCCTTTTAAAAACAGGCTGATCACTTGATATCTATAAATCTCAAGCTAGTAATGATTGAAGTGGTTTCAGATAAACATACTGTTTCCCTTTAATGCTTTGTTGCTCAGAATAAAATCACTGAGCCAGAGTCCCGTGAGAGAGACGTATAATGGCTATAATTCTGGATTACATTTCAGAAAAGGCCCCTCACTCCTTTTCTGAAATATAATTTAAGGGATGCAATTTTGCTCTATTAAAGTCTAAATGCATGTCCTGCCAACCATTTGGCATGAGTTGTTCATCTTTCAGATGTATTTTAAGGCTTCCCAGGTGGCTCAGTGGTGAAGAATCCGCCAGCTAATGCGGAGATGCATGAGATGCAGCTTCAGTCCCTGGATTGGGGAGATCCCCCTGGAGAAGGGCAGGGGAACCCACTTCAGTATTTTTGCCTGGAAAAACCCGTGGACAGAGGAGCCTGGTGGGCCACAGTCCACAGGATCTCAGAGTTGGACACGACTGAAGCAACTGAGCCCGCACACAGACGTTCACTGTTCAGAGGTGTCTGTCTTTCATTTCCAAATAGATTATTATTTTCTGCTTTTTATGGTGGACATTCTTAAATATTAATAAATACAAAAAAAGTAGAGAGCTAGTATAATGAACCAAATGTATATAATTAACCCAACTTCAATTAACTCAACTTCAACTCAACAATGATAAATACACCACAGATAGTCTCATTTCACTTATAGCCACACCCAGTCCCCCGTACCATGGTTACCTGAGGCAAATTCCAGACTTCATCTGTTAATATCTTTAAAAAAACTCTAACACAACACCATTTCCAGAGACAAAAGAGTCACACTAATTTCTTAATATAATCAAATACCAAGTGCTTCAAATTTTGTTTTACATCTTACACTGCAGCCATGAAATTAAAAGGCGCTTACTCCTTGGAAGAAAAGTTATGACCAACCTAGATAGTATATTCAAAAGCAAAGACATTACTTTGCCGACTAAGGTCCGTCTAGTCAAGGCTATGGTTTTTCCTGTGGTCATGTATGGATGTGAGAGTTGGACTGTGAAGAAGGCTGAGCACCGAAGAATTGATGCTTTTGAACTGTGGTGTTGGAGAAGACTCTTGAGAGTCCCTTGGACTGCAAGGAGATCCAACCAGTCCATTCTGAAGGAGATCAGCCCTGGGGTTTCTTTGGAAGGAATGATGCGGAAACTGAAGCTCCAGTACTTTGGGCACCTTATGCGAAGAGTTGACTCATTGGAAAAGACCCTGATGCTGGGAGGGATTGGGGGCAGGAGGAGAAGGGGACGACCGAGGATGAGATGGCTGGATGGCATCACAGACTCAATGGACGTGAGTCTGAGTGAACTCTGGGAGTTGGTGATGGACAGAGAGGCCTGGCGTGCTGCAATTCATGGGGTCGCAAAGAGTCGGACACGACTGCGTGACTGAACTGAACTGAACTGAACACTGTATTTACTTCATTTTGGATCAAAATAATGTTCATATACTGTGATTGCTTGATTTGTCTTCTCTCTTCTAGCCTATAGATTTCCTTTAACATTTCTCTTTTATTTTTTCTTCTTGCAGTTTTTTTGTTCAGGTAACTTGAGTTTTCCGATTGGAAGATTCCCATTGTCTGAATTTTGCTACTGCATCCCTTTGGTATCATTACTGCATTTCTCTATGACTTGTATTCCCATAAAGGTGTAGTCAGTTCAGGAGGCTTGATCAGATTTACCCACAATTAATCAATTATTATTATTATTATGGGAGGCAAAATTACACCATTGGTGGTGCTGTGTATTTCTCCTAGGAGGTGGGCAATGTGTGCCGTCTCCCTTCTTGTGATATGATCAACCCTGAGTGATCATTGCCTAGATCCAGTAATTCAAGTGGTAGTATCTGATCACTGTTTATACTTCATACACTTACAGACATAGAGAACAGACTTGTGTTTGCCAAGGGTTGGAGGGACAGATGGTTTGGGAGTTTGGGATTAGCAGATGCAAACTATTATATATAGAATCGATAAACAAGGCACTACTGCATAGCACAGGGAACTATATTCAGTATCCTGTAATAAACTGTAATGGAAAAATATGAAAAAGAATACAAACATGTACAACTGAATCACTTTGCTGTACATCAGACTCTAACACAACTTTGTAAATCCACTATACTTTGAAAGTGAAAGTGAAATCTCTCAGTCATGTCCGACTCTTTGCGACCCCATGCATTGTAGCCTACCAGGCTCCTCCCTCCATGGGACTCTCAGGCAAGAGCCATTGCCTTCTCCAGGGGATCTTCCCGACCCAGGGATTGAACCCGGGTCTCCCGCATTCCAGGCAGATGCTTTACCCTCTGAACCACCAGGGAAGCCCTCAACTACACTTTAATAAAAAGGAAATCAATAAATACATGCCTAGGAATAGAATTTCTGGATTATTCGGTAAGTGTATAAAGTTTAACTTTATAAGAAACTATCTAAATGTTTCCAAAATACCTGCTTAACGTTCTCAACAAAAATGTAGGAACATTCCAGCTGGTCCATATCCCTGCCCACAGTTGATACTATCAGAGCTTTTCATTTTAGCTATTATACTCAGCATGAAGTGAAACTTCACTGTGGTTTTAATTTGCATTTATTTTATGAACACTTAGCATGTGCTATTGTTTTTGTTTTATGTATGTTTTATGTTTTGTATGTTTGTTTTATATAAAAACATGTTTTTATGTCTATTTGTTTTTATGTTTTATATGTTTGTGTTATATAAAAACATATATGTTTTTCTGTCTGTGTCTTTTTAAGGTTTTGGACCTTTTCTTTTTAACTGATTAAATAATTTGTTAATTTATTCAATAATGTGCCAGCACTGCATTGGGCATGACAGGGAGTAGAAAAAAAAGTTATTTTGTGTGAATCATCAGATCACATCATTCCCTAGCTAAAGCTCATGATGTTAAAATCAAAGACTGACAACAAACACTTGGGAAAAAAGCAATCTTTTTCTTAAACTACATTTGTTGACTTGGCCATGTTTTAATTAGATGATTTGTCTCGTAATTGATTTCGAAAAGTTCTTTGTACATTCTGGATTCAAATTCTTTGTTAGATATGTGTATTGTGAATGTTTTCTCTCAGTCTATGGCTTTACTTTTTTATTTTTTTGTTTTATTAGTGATACTTTCAAAGAACAGAAAGTTTTAATTTCAGTGAATTTAATTTCATTACTTTTCTTTATACATAGTGCATATGTCCTGTGAAAAAAAGTTGTCCTCTCCCACAGTCAAAAGACTTTTATCCTATGTTTTTTCTAGAAGCTGTATAATTTTATTTGTGTTTTGATGTACGATACATTTTGAATAAGTTTGTGTGTATGATGTTATGTAGAGTGAAAGGTCTTCATTTTTCCTTTTAGATGCTTGTGTTTGAGAAGCATTTGTCAGACTATCTTTACTACTATCGAACTGTATTGATCCCTTTATAAAAACTCAACTGACCATAGATTTTGGGGTCTATATCTGGACTCTCTGTTTTGTCTCACTGATCTGTTTGTCTTTACATATCCTTAGCCTGTCTTGATAACTGAGGTTTCACAGTAAATCTTTTTTTTTTTTAATATTTATTCCCTTCGCTTTGCTGGGCCTTAGCTGTGGCACTGCAGGGTCTTCACTTGCAGACGTGGGAACTATTCCCTGAGCAGGGATGAAACCTGGGCCCTGCATTGGGAACGCAGAGTCTTAAACACTGGCCCACCAGGAGAGTCCCTTACAGTAAGTATTGGAATCATTTGGTATAAATTCTCTGAATTAGAGTTCAATCATAGAGAGAGCAGAGAAGGCAATGGCACCCCACTCCAGTACTCTTGCCTGGAGAATCCCATGGACGGAGGAGCCTGGTGGGCTGCAGTCCATGGGGTCGCTGAGTCAGACACGACTGAGCGACTTCACTTTCACTCTTCACTTTCATGCATTGGAGAAGGAAATGGCAACCCACTCCAGTGTTCTTGCCTGGAGAGTCCCAGGGACGGGGGAGCCTGGTGGGCTGCCGTCTCTGGGGCCGCACAGAGTCGGACACGACTGAAGTGACTTAGCAGCAGCAGCAGCAGTATGACCTCTGCCACCTCAGTGCAGTGGGATCAGCCCATCCTTCTCCAGCTCTGTGTGGCTGTTCCCCAGGTCAACATGTTTCCGGAGCCGAGCTGGGCAAAGACAGGGCTACTTCCTGAGCCTTTCTCATCCTCAAGACTCTCAGTCATGCACGACTTGTCATCTGACGCCTGGAGACATCACCTCATGTGCTCAATCCAGTTTTATGAGTATTCCTTGTGGAAGGGTCAGCGCAGTTCAAGATACTCCATCAAAGCCAGAGGTGGAAGTCTCTTCCTTTTTATTTACTTTGCTTTCATCTCCTTTTCATTTCTTTCTCTTAAGATAGTATTCATTCTGTCTGTTCTGTGGTACTTTTAGTTTAGTCTTTATTTATTGAATACTTTTAAAATTTCTAATTCTAATTCTATGTCATGCCACCTTTATTCGTTTATTTTTTATTTATTTACTTTTTGGCCAGCCTCACGGCTTGTGGAACCTTGGTTCCCTGACCAGAGGTCAAACCCGTGCCCCCTGTGGTTGGAAATATGGAGTCTTAATCACTGGTCTGCCAGGGAAGTTCCTGTCACGTCTCCTTTATTTTTAAATAGACTTTTTCTCTAATACCTCATATTTGAGTTCCCTTGTGGCTCAGCTGGTAAAGAATCTGCCAGCAATGCGGGAGACCTGGGTTCGATCCCTGGGTTGGGAAGATCCCCTGGAGAAGGGAAAGGCTACCCACGCCAGTATTCTGGCCTGGAGAATTCCATGGACTGTACACTCCATGGGATCGCAAGGAGTCAGACAGGACTGAGCGACTTTCACTTTATGAGTTTTTCAATTCCAATTTATGCACTTTTTTCATAGTTTCTGTTGTTTTATTCTTTTATTTTAGCTCACTTGTAAATTTAAGTTTTCATTTGTTTTGTAGGCATGTTTTTCTGGCATGATTTCTTTGTCCTTAAGGACATTAGTCTGCTCCTTATTCGTTTTTATCTTTAATAACTCTGTAAAAGATTCTACCATGATTTTCTTTCGTAACCTTTGAAGTAGAATAAAGTTTTCTTTCTGTTTAAAAAAGAAGGATGGCCAGGAGAGCTTTTCTAGTTACAGACTCTAGTGCTCGGCTGTTGTTTTTGCAAAACGATGAGAAACTCTGTGCGTATGTGTCTGTGTGTCTGTGTATCCCTGTACGTGTCCTCAAGCCTTCCGAGGTCACTCGTGTCTGAACTGCTTCCTTTCCCTGTGACATCTGGTCCTTGTTTTTGCCTTCGTCCCCTCATCATTATTCCGTTCGGTTTGGATTCTCATCCAGCACTTTCTTCTCACTGTAGAGCTTTGCCTTGGAAGGAGCTCCCGTCTGTAGTTTCAAGGGTTTTCAGGGGTTTGGTGGCTCCACCACTACCATATCCCATGCTGTGTCATCTTCTTTTAGGGGAGGTTGAGGCTTTTATTTATATTTATATAATTATGTATAGTTGATGCATAGTATTATATAAGTTTCAGGTGTATAACACAGTGGTACACAGTAAGGTTATACTCTATTTATAGGTATGATTACATATTGGCCATATTTCCTGTGCAGTACAATATATCCTTGTAACTTATTTATTTTATGCATAGTAGTTGTACCTCTTGGAGAAGGCATAGCAACCCACTCCAGTGCTCTCTTAATCCCCTGCACTGTCTTGCTCCTTCCGCTTTTCCTATCCCCAGTGGTAAGCGCTTATTTGTTCTCTGTATCTGTGAGTCTGTTTCTTTTTTTAAATATTCACTGGTTTCTTTAGTTTTTATTTTCCACATATAAGTGATTTTACACAATGTTTGTCTTTCTCCGTACTTATTTCACTAAGTGTAATGCCCTCCAAGTCTGTCCATGTTGCTCCAACTGGAACAGTTCATTCTTCTGTACGGCTGAGTAGTATTCCATTCTATGTATCTACCACCTCTTCTTGTCCATTCCTCAGTTGATGGACACTTAGGTTGCTTCCATATCTTGGCTATTGTAAATAAAGCTGCTATGAAGACTGGGGTGGGTGTATCTTTTTGAATTAATGTTTTTGTCTCTTTTGGATATATATCCAGGAGTGGAAATGCTGGGTCACAAGGGAGTTCTATTTTTAGTTTTTTGAGTAAACTCCATACATTTTTCTTCAGTGACTGCACCAATTTACATTCCCGCCACCAGTGTACTGGGATTCCCTCTTTCCCACATCCTCACCAGCACTTATTTATAGTCTTTTTGATGATAGGAATTCTGGCAGGTATAAAGTGATATCTATTGTGGTTTTAATTTGCCTTTCTATGATGATTAACAATATTGAGCATCTTTTTATGTGCCTGTTGGCCATCTGTATGTCTTCTTAGGAAAAATGCCTATTCAGATTTTCTGCCCATTTTTCATTCAGGTTATTTGGGGTTTTTGTGGTTGATTTTTGTGAGCTGTTTATATATTTTGGATATTAATTCCTTATTGATTATATTATTTGCAAATATTTTCCATCATTCAGTAGGTTATCCTTTTGTTTTGTTCATGGTTTCCTTTGCTGTTCAAAGGCTTTTAACTCTAATTAGGTCCCATTTGTTTATGTTTGCTTTTATTTCCTTTGCTTTAAGAGACAGATCCAAAGAAATATTGCTGCAAGTGTTCTGCCTATGTTTTCTTCTGGAAGTGTTATGGTTTCCAGTCTCACATTTAGGTCCTTAATTCATTTTGAGTTTATCTTTGTATTTGTTATGAGAAAGTGTTCTAATTTCATTCTTTTACACGTTCAGTTCAGTTCAGTTGCTCAGTCGTGCCTAACTCTTTGCGACCCCATGAACCACAACACTCCAGGCCTCCCTGTCCATCACCAACTCCCAGAGTCCACCCGAACCCATGTCCATTGAGTCGGTGATGCCATCCAACCATCTCATCCTCTGTCATCCCCTTCCCCTCCTGCCCCCAATCCCTCCCAGCATCAGGGTCTTTTCCAATGAGTCAGCTCTTCATATCAGGTGGCCAAAGTATTGGAGTTTCAGCTTCAACATCAGTCCTTCCAATGAACACCCAGGGCTGATCTCCTTTAGGATGGACTGGTTGGATCTCCTTGCAGTCCAAGGGACTCT
>SJXQ01007860.1:250251-295592 GCA_006408695.1 Aepyceros melampus
CCAGGTTTGATGCAGGATGCAGGATGCTTGGGACTGATGCACAGGGATAATTCAGAGAGAGGGTATGGGGCAGGAGGGGGGAGGTGGGGGTCGGGATTGGGAGTTCATGTACACTCGTGGCTGAATCATGTCGATGTGTAGCAAAACGAATACAGTATTGTAAAGCAAAACAAACTAAAAAATAGAAATTAATTATAGAAAAAAAAAGATAATGTTTAAAAAAAAAAAGAATAAAATAAAATTGTAGAATGCCAAACTTTCACAACTATATAAATGTACCTTCCATGGGATGAATGCTCTGATAAATTTTGGTGGAAAGATCTGTTTAGTATTTGTTGCTTAAAGATACTATTTTAGGCAAGGAAGAGCCATGGGCATCAGACAGGTTACCAGCAGCCACTGGGAGTTTAGTAACTTCCTGCTGACCAATGCAAAATATCTTTGCTTCTTATTTACCATTTAAGAATTTTCTAAGTGTATTTTTCTACCCGTATCCTTATGTTTAATTTTTATTTTGAGCTATTAAACCCCTGGGCCAGAGGGTGAATCTTAAATGTAGCCTTTTATACATCTTGTCCCATCTTTTCATGGTTAATTTCTCATTGCTGCCTGGGGTTCCTTTGGGCTCTTATCTGAGAATAGTATGACTTTAATACTATTAAATAACAAACAGGTATTATTCTGGTGTAGCTCCTCCCTGACAGAATTCTGATAGATTTCATTTATCAGAATTGATCTTTTTGTTGCTTCTTTTGCCCAAATGCCCCCTACAAAATGGCTTGTTTGCCTTTGCAGCCCTTATGTATACTTCTCAGAAATATGTCAGTTCTGCCTCTCTTGATCTTCCTAACCTGTATCATCATAAGTTGATGATCAAGGCATCTTCTTGGACAATTGGAAAGAAACAGGGAGAAGAGACCCAGATCCGCATGTAAAGCTGAGCTGATACTAATGAATTTAATTTGCCTACTTTATCTACCTGTCACCTAGAGACTGAGGTAGTGTTTCTAAAGGGAGACCTTGACCATCAAACTTTAAAAAATAATGCCTAAAAGCTATTGGAATTTATTCTATTTAATAAAAATCTAACCCAGCCTGAGATTAATATTATAATCTACTTCAAATTACAAAACAAAATAGTACATTTATTACCTCTTTAGAACTATAATGTTTCATATGTACAAAACAACCAATTTCCAGCTGTTATTTTTTTACCTTTATTTCTCATGAATCCTACAAATAGCTCCAATTTCACTCCTAACATGACTGGGTCTGGCTCTAAAATATATTGCATTATCAATATACTTATCTTCATATTTGCTGCTACCATTGTAGTCAAAACTATCATTGTTCCTTACCTAGAACATTAAAGGAACCTCTACCATTTCTCTCTGCTTCCTTTCTTGCCCCTATCAAGTTTTCCATAGAGCAGCCAGTGTAATATCCAAAAAAATTTAACTTATGTCAGCATTTACCACTGCTTATAATACCCCAGTGGTGCCCCATTGTAATTTGACTAAAGTTCAATATTATGTAGCCTATATGATTCTCAATGATTTGTCCTCTGCCTTTAATGCCTTCTATAACACTTTCTCTTGCTCATTATGCTTCAGCCACTCTGACCTTCTTATCATTCGACAACTCTACATTTTTTCTCACTTCATAGTCGTATACTGAAAATGTTCACCATTATCTCTTTGCATGGTCAGTTTTTCATTTGTATTACATACTTGATTACTTACCTCAAGCCTAAGTAATCATCTAAAGTAGCACTGTTGGCATTTCCCTGGTGGTTCAGTGGTTAAGAATTTTCCTTGCAATGCAAGGGACCCAGGTTCGATCCCCGGTCAGGAGCTAGGATCCCACATACCCTAGGTCAACTAAACAACTAGAGAGCCCCATCTCATCAAATACAGCCAAAGAGATAAATAAATTAATTAAAACAATATTACTTTTAAAGACATTTTAAAAATAGCACAGTTTACTTCAATCATTCAGGTCTGTGTGATCAACTGCATCATTGGTCCCAGTGATTCATCTTCCCTGCATTTTTTTCTTTCTACAGCTCCATTTTGGGGTGAAGTATGTATCTTTGCTCCTTAACTTTTGGTTTATCCATATAATTTCCTTTCACCAGTTCAGTTCAGTTCAGTTCAGTCACTCAGTCGTGTCCGATTATTGCAACCCCATGAATCGCAGCACTCCAGGCCTCCCTGTCAATCACCAGCTCCCAGAGTTCACTCAGACTCAAATCCATCCAGTCGGTGATGCCATCCAGCCATCTCATCCTCGGTCGAACCCTTCTCCTCCTGCCCCCAATCCCTCCCAGCATCAGGGTCTTTTCCAATGAGTCAACTCTTCGCATGAGGTGGCCAAAGTACTGGAGTTTCGGCTTTAGCATCAGTCCTTCCAAAGAACACCCAGGGCTGATCTCCTTCAGAATGGACTGGTTGGATCTCCTTGCAGTCCAAGGGACTCTCAAGAGGCTTCTCCAACACCACAGTTGAAAAGCATCAATTCTTCTGCGCTCAGCCTTCTTCACAGTCCAACTCTCACATCCATACATGACCACAGGAAAAAGCATAGCCTTGACTAGACAGACCTTAGTCAGCAAAGTAATGTCTCTGCTTTTGAATATACTGTCTAGGTTGGTCATAACTTTTCTTCCAAGGAGTAAGCATCTTCTAATTTCATGGCTGCAGTCACCATCTGCAGTGATTTTGGAGTCCCAAAAAATAAAGTCTGACACTGCTTCCACTGTTTCCCCATCTATTTCCCATAAAACCTCAAAGCTAACCTTGAACAGAACTGAACTTTCAAGGAACAATTCTCTTAATCTAAGTGCTCCCAGTGTCACCACACCTCTTAAGTGATGTGTTTACTGAGTGTTTTGTATAAGAACATATATCAGTCTCCAACACAAACTGGTCTAAACAACAGAAAATGGAATTGTTCTCATTTTAAAAATATATAAAAGAAGAGTAAATATTCAGAAGAGTAGGCTTTTGAAATTCAGGAATAACATTGAGGGTCTTTTTTTTTTTCCTTGATGTGTTTACTGAGTGTTTTGTATAAGAACATATATCAGTCTCCAACACAAACTGGTCTAAACAACAGAAAATGGAATTGTTCTCATTTTAAAAATATATAAAAGAAGAGTAAATATTCAGAAGAGTAGGCTTTTGAAATTCAGGAATAACATTGAGGGTCTTTTTTTTTTCCCTCTCTAGACTCTTTATAGTCAGGGTCATCCTAAGGCTGACTTCCTCCCTTGTCACCAGGTAATTGCCTAGAGCTCCCAGGCTATGTGACTCATGCTTCTTGGTCCATGTCAAACTCTTCCTTTTTGTCCAACCTTTGAACGTAAGTCCTAGCTTCTACTTTGACTTAGTATCTTAGTATGTGGCTCCTCACTCCCAAACAAGTCATCACGGCAAAGGGAATGTCATGCTCTAACTGGCTTATTTTTAGTGGTGGTATCATTTCTGGAGATAGGAGAATAAATTAATCTCATTCCAACATATAGGCTTTAGAAAGTGTGTGCGGTGGAAGGACGGAGCTGCAGGGAGCTCCCCCAGCGCTATCTTCTGTCTGTTGGCATCTTTTTTTCTAGAAACATTACCTGTGGTCCAACCCTATCTGGAACTCTATGTAGCCAACCGCATCTCTCCTCCTACCAACTCCAGAAGTGATGAGACCAGATGCCATGATCTTCGTTTTCTGAATGTTGAGCTTTAAGTCAACTTTTTCACTCTCCTCTTTCACTTTCATCAAGAGGCTTTTTAGCTCCTCTTCACTTTGTGCCATAAGAGTGGTGTCATCTGCATATCTGAGGTTATTGATATTTCACCAGTAGTATATGAGTATAAGTGACAGCTTGCCAGTTTCAAATCATCACCTTAGAAGATCTCCCTTGTGATTTGCTTCCTTACTCATCTGGCATTGCACTGCCTGGAACATGTTCTAGATAGCCCTCTGCTTTAAAGAAAATGAGAAATCTATGGAACACATCCACCCAGCTGCCCCAAGAGACAGGTAGGGCTATGCCAGTCCCTATGAGCTGAAGCCAAGACACCTATCTGAGCCAAGTCTGAACCAGCTAAACCTCAAACACCCTCTGATGAAAGTAATTTCTCTGCAAGCTACTAAGCTTTGGATTTATTTGTTACACATCTTTATTTTTGCTATAGGTTACTAAAATGCTGTGTTTTTAGAGCACTTACCAGAAATGTACTTTAACTTATTTTTTTTTTTTACTTATTTATGTGTCTTTACCATTACTAGACTGTAAGTTTAATAGGGATAGGAATCTTACCTGTCTTATTTTCCCTGAACCTATAATAAATAAATACTGACTGTCACACCAATCACATACTACATATTCAATAAATCTTTGCTGAAAGAAGCAATGAATTGTTGAAGCAGTTTTACCAAAGGGCCTAATTAGCAATGTAGATTGAGGGAAAACTGGGAAAAAATTCACATAACCATGTAAATAGAATCATTGGAAAATAAAACTCTGAGGAAAGGTTAAAATCTATTGATCCCAATTTTTCTATTAGCAGTTAGGCTTAGGATATCAAAGATATGAGGTCATGCAGAGGCAAAGGGTACAAAATTGGTAGAATGTGGAGCTGATTTTCAAGTGTTTGTAACATGATATTTTGTGATAAAACCTCAAAGCTAACCTTGAACAGAACTGAACTTTCAAGGAACAATTCTCTTAATCTAAGTGCTCCCAGTGTCACCACACCTCTTAAGTGATGTGTTTACTGAGTGTTTTGTATAAGAACATATATCAGTCTCCAACACAAACTGGTCTAAACAACAGAAAATGGAATTGTTCTCATTTTAAAAATATATAAAAGAAGAGTAAATATTCAGAAGAGTAGGCTTTTGAAATTCAGGAATAACATTGAGGGTTTTTTTTTTTTCCCTCTCTAGACTCTTTATAGTCAGGGTCATCCTAAGGCTGACTTCTTCCCTTGTCACCAGGTAATTGCCTAGAGCTCCCAGGCTATGTGACTCATGCTTCTTGGTCCATGTCAAACTCTTCCTTTTTGTCCAACCTTTGAACGTAAGTCCTAGCTTCTACTTTGACTTAGTATCTTAGTATGTGGCTCCTCACTCCCAAACAAGTCATCACGGCAAAGGGAATGTCATGCTCTAACTGGCTTATTTTTAGTGGTGGTATCATTTCTGGAGATAGGAGAATAAATTAATCTCATTCCAACATATAGGCTTTAGGAAGTGTGTGCGGTGGGAGGACGGAGCTGCAGGGAGCTCCCCCAGCGCTATCTTCTGTCTGTTGGCATCTCTTTTTCTAGAAACATTACCTGTGGTCCAACCCTATCTGGAACTCTACGTAGGCAACCGCATCTCTCCTCCTACCAACTCCAGAAAGTACCCTGTCTACTTATTACTCGTATGTTTATATGACTTTGATATCTGAGCTACCTTTTTCCTTTAGACAGAAGCAAAGTAAGCAGAATATGGCCTTCCCAAAGAAGTTCATTCCAATCCCAAAGAAGGGCAATGCCTAAGAATGTTCAAACTATCACACAATTGAACATATTATACATCCTAGTAAGGTCATGTTCAAAATTCTTCAAGCTAGTTTTCAACAGTGTTTGACCTGAGAACTTCCAAATGTATAAGCTGTATAGAGAAAAGGCAGAGGGACCAGAGCCAACATCAGTTGGATCATAGAAAAAGCAAGACAATTCCAGAAAAACATCTACTTCTGCTTCATTGACTACACTAAAGCCTTTGACTGTGTGGATCACAACAAACTGTAGGAAAATCTTCAAGAGAAGGAAATACCAGATCACCTTATCTACCTCCTGCAAAACCTGTATGCAGGTCAAGAAGCAACAGTTAGATCAGACAAGGAACAATGGATTGGTACCAAATTGTGAAAGGAGTATGTCAAGGCTGTATACTTTCACCCTGCTTATTTAACTTATATGCAGAGTGCATCATGAGAAATGCCAGGCTGGATGAAGCACAAGCTGGAATCAAGATTGCCAGGAGAAATATCAATAACCTCAGATATGCAGATGTCACCACCCTTATGGCAGAAAGTGAAGAACTAAAGTGCCTCTTGATGAAAGTGAAAGAGGAGGGTGAAAAAGTTGGCTTAAAACTCAACATTCAGAAAACTAAGATCATGGCATCTGGTCCCATCACTGTTTCTATGAAACCATAGAAACAGTGACAGACTTTATTTTCTTGGGCTCCAAAATCACTGTGGGTGGGAACTGCAGCCATGAAATTAAAAGATGCTTGCTCCTTGGAAGAAAAACTATGACAAACTTAAACAGAGTATTAAAAAGCAGAGACATTACTTGCTGACAAACATCTATGTAGTCAAAGCTATGGTTTTTCCAGTCGTCATGTATAGATGTGAGAGCTGGATGATAAAAAAGGTTGAGCACCAAACAACTGATTTCTCCAAACGGTGTGCTGGAAAAGACTCTTGAGAGTCCCCTGGAGAGCAAGAGATCAAACCAGTCAATCTTAAATGAATCGTGAATATTCATTGGAATGACTGATGCTGAAGCTGAAGCGGAATACTTCAGCCACCAGATAACAAAGAGCCAACTCACTGGAAAAGACCCTGATGCTGGAAAGATTGAAAGCAGGAGAAGGGGATGACAGAGGATGAGATGGTTGGATGGCATCACCGACTCAATGGACATAAGTTTGAGCAAGCTCTGGGAGATGATGGACTGAAAAGCCTGGCATGCTGCAGTCCATGGGGTTGCGAAGAGTTGGACATGACTGAGTGAGTAAACAAAAACAACAAATAAGTTCATGTCCTAGTCCCCAGGACCTGTGAGCTGTTAAACAGAGTTTAAAAAGTGAATCAAGACTGCAGACAGAATTAGTCCTGTGAGTCAGTTGACCCTGAGATGGGGAGATTACCCTGAGAGTATTTAAGTGGATCAAAGGTAATCATAAGAGTCTAAATATGTAGAAGAGTGAGACAGAAGAATTAGAAAGAGATGTGAAGATGCTATACTGCTAGTTTTGGAGGTTAAAAATTGGGGCAGCAAGGAACTGGAACCTCCCCAAGAGCCTTCAAGAGGATCCAAAGTCCTCTGACACTGATTTTGGTTCATTGACACCCCTTTGGAATTATAGAATAATACATTTCTGTTGTCTTAAGCCTCTAACATTGTGGAAATTTGTTACAGAAGCAATAGGAAGCTAATACAGAAATAAATATCTTTAATGCATTTTTTTCTTTGTCTTTCTAAGAAAAAGTCCTTCCTAAAAGGAAGAGGACTATAACTAAAAACAAAAGGAAACCATCTATAAGGAAGGTTCAGCACTGGACTTTGCTACTGACCGCGTCCCCAGAACTTGCCAGCACATTATCATCTCAGCCATTGGTTGAGCCAACTGGTTGAGCACAACCACTCTTGTGCTTCTTCCTCCTGCTTCTAAGCTGTGCACTTCCTGTCAACAATGGGCATCCCCTGCCCTGTATGAGCTCTGTCAGACACTTTGGTTCCAGTCATGGCCTCTCATGAGCTGAGTGTCCATCACCTTTCTAGCCTCAGTTTCTTTATCTCAAAAACATGACTAATGACGTTGCTTACCTCATGAAAGGTGTGTCAGTTTACCATAGCAGCCCAAACTGACTACCTTCCATAGACTGCATGGTTTAAACAACAGAAACTGACTCTGTCATAGTTCTGAAAGCGTATCTAGATGTCATCCAGTTTGGTTTCCTTTGAGACCTTCCTCCTTGGCATGCAGGATGGCCATCTTCTCCCTGTCCTCTGATGGCCATTCCTCTGTGAGCATGTATCCCTGGTGTTTCTCTGTGTGTCCAAAGTTTTCTTCCTATACGGACACCAGTCATATTGGGTTCGTTCAGTTCAATTCAGTCGGTCAGTTGTGTCCGACTCTTTGTGACCCCATGAATCGCAGCACGCCAGGACTCCCTGTCCATCACCAAACCCTGGAGTTCACTCAGACTCACATCCATCGAGTCAGTGATGCCATCCAGCCATCTCATCCTCGGTCGTCCCCTTCTCCTGCCTCCAATCCCTCCCAGCATTAGAGTCTTTTCCAGTGAGTTAACTCTTCACAAGAAGTGGCCAAAGTACTGGAGTTTCAGCTTTAGCATCAGTCCTTCCAAAGAACACCCAGGGTTGATTTCCTTCAGAATGGACTGGTTGGATCTCCTTGCAGTCCAAGGGACTCTCAAGAGTCTTCTCCAACACCACAGTTTAAAATCATCAATTCTTCGGTGCTCAGCCTTCTTCACAGTCCAGCTCTCACATCCATACACGACCACAGGAAAAACCATAGCCTTGACTAGATGGACCTTTGTTGGCAAAGTAATGTCTCTGCTTTTGAATATGCTATCTAGGTTGCTCATAATTTTTCTTCCAAGGAGTAAGCGTCTTTTAATTTCATGACTGCAGTCACCATCTGCAGTGATTTTGGAGCCTAAAAAAATAAAGTCTGACACTGTTTCCACTGTTTCCCCATCTATTTCCCATGAAGTGATGGGACTGGATGCCATGACTTCGTTTTCTGAATGTTGAGCTTTAAGCCAACTTTTTCCCTCTCCTCTTTCACTTTCATCAAGAGGCTTTTTAGCTCCTCTTCACTTTCTGCCATAAGGGTGGTGTCATCTGCATATCTGAGGTTATTGATATTTCTCCTGGCAATCTTGATTCCAGCTTGTGCTTCTTCCAGCCCAGCATTTTTCATGATGTACTCTGCATAGAAGTTAAATAAGCAGGGTGACAATATACAGCCTTGACATACTCCTTTTCCTATTTGGAACCAATCTGTTGTTCCATGTCCAGTTCTAACTGTTGCTTCCTGACCTGCATACAGATTTCTCAAGAGGCAGGTTAGGTGGTCTGGTATTCCCATCTCTCTCAGAATTTTCCACAGTTGATTGTGATCCACACAGTCAAAGGCTTTGGCCTAGTCAATAAAGCAGAAATAGATGTTTTTCTGGAACTCTCTTGCTTTTTTGATGATCTAGTGGGCCTATTCTAAAGACCTCAGTTTAAAGGAATCACCTCTTTAGAGATCCCTCCAAATAAAGTCACATTCTGAAGTATGGAGGGTGAAAACAACAACATGCAAGTTTTATAGCAAGTGGGAAGGAGCACATGCAGCTCATTACAGAGGGGTTTTGAGAGTGAGAAAATGTGATCAATCAGAAACCCTTTAGCAGAGTTCCTGACTCACCTAAATAAGTATTGTCATAATTACTTTCTGATAAAACTATAATATTTTATTAATGAACACAGTTGCTATAATCTCAGAAAGGGAAAAGTCACTTATGAAAGCTGGGATTGAAGTTCTGAGTAGTGGAGAGCTGGAGATCAGAAGGGACTGAGGTTGGAGGTCAGTGGGCTGGGACATAACATACCTGGTTCTGCTACCCAATTTCACTGTCTGAAAAACACAGCCAGTTTCTTAGCTGGCTTATACAAAAGACATATATGTGCTGCAAGCCCAACTCATTTAGTGCACAGAGAAAAATGTCCTTCAGAAGCAGGTGCAGCTAAATATAGCTCAGGCTGCATGAAGGTGCAGCTCCCAGCTTCACAATTCTCTCTCAGGCCTCACAAACCTCCTCGACTTCAAGGTAGTCAAGCTAAAAGCCAACCCACTGAGCTTTTGATGAAGACTAATACCAGACATACACACTGATGTCTTGGGATTTGATTCAGTTGATATTTCAGGGATTTATTTTTTAAAACTGTGAAGGATGATAGTAGTCATAATATCCCAGAATCATTTGCCATAGTCTTACAATATCTAGACATTGCTTTAGCAATTTAGGCATGTTATTTTGTTTGCCTATCCAATACATATTTGTTCCTTTGTGCCAGACTCTTTTCTGGTTTCTAGAGATACTGCAGTAAATAAGACATACAAAATTCTTTCCATCAGGGGGTTTACATATTAAGCGGAAATAAAAGACATTAAATATGTGTGTGTGTGTGTGTGTGTGTGTGTATGTGTGTGTGTATAAAATACTAATTGATGGAAAGCACTGTGGAGAAAATAAAGCAGAGACAAAAGGGATGCTGCAACTCTATAGAGGTTGGAGGAGGGATGCTCACTGAGAAGGTAACTTTGAACAAAGATTTAAAGGAGGGGAGGAGAAGGTATGAGTCACAAGGAAGAGAATGTTCCAGGAAGAAGGGAGAGTATTTTAAGGATCTGAGGTGGCAATATGCCTACGGTGCTCGGTCATTAGGACACATATGGTATCCAAAAAGGAGTGAGAGGATGAGAACCATGTCAATGATGACATGAAAGGGAATGGGAATGCACAGATGAGGTGGAGTATTATCAGATTGTGTAAGGACTTGCCATTTTATTCTGTGGAAATAGAGAGCCAAAGGAGGACTCTGAACAGGGGAACCAGCTGAGCCGCAAGGGAAGCTGTGACATGATCTGACTAATGTTATAAAGACATCACCCTGGTGCTCTATTGAAACTCTAGAGAGGCAGGTATGATATTCAGATCCAATCTGTCTAACACCAAAGCTGGGGTCTTTCATGTGCTTTCCTTTTTACAGTGTGTGTTCTTTTCACATGCTTTCTGTGCTGCAGAAACAATGAGCATGAATATGTATCCTTCATTCAGATGCTCAGAATGCCAACCTTCTCTCTCAGGTATGCCTTTTAATTGTCCTCCACAAAAGCTGTTGAGCACAGGAGGTGTTCTTATCATCTGCTCTCATCTTAGGACTAAACCATTTCTCCATTCATACTTAGATTAATGCACCAAGTGTTTAAGAAAAACAAAGGAGGACAGCCAGCACCCCCACCCTTGGTCCGTGGAAAATTAAGCTTCCATGAAACTGGTCCCTGGGTCCAAAAAGGCTGAGGACTAATGATCTAGGGAATCTCATCTCATACAAAGATTTTAAATACTTTAAGACCTGGTAATTTCCAGATATAAATCTCCAACCCCATTTAAGTAGCAGACTCATGTCTGATTCAGATCACTTCTCTGAACTTCAATGTGTACAGCCATCTAATTACTTGACATTTTGTTTCATACATTTAAAAGATATCTCAAACATAGCATGTCTAAAAGAGCCTCTTAATTTCCCGTCTCAAAATCTGTTCTTCCATCTCTAGATCCCATTTACTTTATTGCCCCACATTCCTCTTCTTCCTTGAGATAATATCCAATTCCTCAGCAAGTAGTTTTACCCTCACTTTCAAATGATCTCCTAAGATTGCTGTTTCACTACCCCTGTCATGACCATCTTCATTTACACCACTATCATCTTTCTCCTTGACTACTGCAATAGTTCTCCTAACTACTTTTGTCCTCCATTCTTTCCTAATATGGTCAACTTCCACTCAGCAACCAGAGTGATGTGTTATAAACAAGTATGAAGGGCAACAACTAAACCACAAAACCATGGTGTGTTAAGATGTGAAGCAACTCTAATCTCATTATTGGTAATGAGTATGCAAAATGTGCAGCTACTTGGAAAACACTTGAGGAGTTTTTCCTACATTTATACATTTTCATGCACTCATCACATGACCTAGTAATCCTTCTTCTTGGTATTTACCCAAGTAAAATGAAAATGTGTTCACCAAAAATCTGTATGTGGATGTTTATAACAGATTACTTTTGAAGTCAGAAAAACAGAGGAAATACTTGGAAACAGGTAAATTATGGTACATCTATTCAACAGCATACTACTATTCAGTAATAAAAAGGAGCAAACTACTGATACATTTAACAATGTGGAGGAATCCCAATTGCATTAAGCTAAGTGAAAGAAGCCAAAATGAAAAGCTATTTACTGTATGATACCATTTATAGGATATTCTGAAAAGGCAAAACTGTAGTGATAGTAAAAAGATTTAATGAGGGTAGAGGTTAGTGCAAATGGACACTGGCAATTCTTTTGAGTGATGGAATTGTTATATCTTGATTTTGGTGATAAATGCATGATTATAAGTATATGTCAAAACTAGTAGAACTTGTGTACTTTTCACAAAAGTAATGTTTACTATATATAAATTATAACTTGATAATTAATATAGGGAAAATAATCTGGCACATTTGGTAGAACAGGTACATAACTAGATATGAGTAGAGAATGTGGGCCAGACGGCAGGAAACATACATCTTGTAAACAACCGGGGTCCTTGGGTAGACAAAGACAAAGCAGAAACCTTCAGACTGACAGGTAATTACATATTTTGGGGTGATAAGGCTCCCAGAGGCAGACAAAAAAAGGTGTGAAGAAGCAGGAATCTCTGGAGTTGGAATGTAACCTTTTGCTCATTATGCTCTCATTGCAATAAAATTAGCCTAGCAGATAAGAATTACCCATCACACATCAATGCCATGATAATTCCAATCAGGACTAACTGAGGACAAAAACCTCTCCTCTTCTCATTTAAGGTGGAACATGGATAAAAATAAAAAAATACCACTCCAAAATCCCTCCCTCCTCAGTGAATATTCCACCCATTCACTTTCATGCCCCACACAACCAACTTCATAAATTCAGGGCAGCCACTAGTAAGTCTGCCTACTCTCCCCTTGAGAGCTTTGTATCACTTAATAATCCTCACTTTGTTTTTTTTTAACCTCCACGTCTCATTCTGAATTCTTTCTGTGAGAAGACAGACTTTCCGATAACATACTCAATTTCCTGTTTAAAATGCTGCAATGACTTCCCATTAGACTCAGACTAAAATCCAAACTCCTAATATGCATAACCTGGGCCCAGCCTACTCTCTGTTTTGAAGACATTGAAGTTCTCCTTTCAGAACATTCTCATTTTGTTCTGCTACTGGGAAAGACCTATCCAAGATCTTTGCGTGGCTTACAGCTTCATAAATGCATTTCTGCTCAAATGTCCCCTCTGGTTTCTCAAGTTGAGCAATGTTCTCTATCACCTTAGTCTATTTTTCTTTGTAGTATTTAACACAATTAATGTTTTTGCTAATCGATTTCTTTACTTGGCTATTAACAGAATGTGAGTCCCACTAGAGAAAGGATTTAGTATGATTTGGTCACTGCTGTTTTCCTAGCACTTAGAATAGTGCCCCAGAAACAAAGTATAATTAATATGTATTGTTGAGTTTATGTTGATAAAACTGAGAGCCTATGGGAGCACCAGAATATTTGTTCAGATACTTGTAAAATAAACTGCTGAACTGACACCCATTATCTTGCCTGGTTTTCATGGTGCTGCCATAGAATCAAACCAGGTAGAAAATGCTTTTATACTTATTGCATATGAGCTGAGTGGTTATTAGGAAAATAGCAAGGGTTATGTAGAACATCTACTGGCTAAGATCTCAGGAGTTTAATGCTGGTTCTGTGTCCACCTTCCTGTGTGTATTTCAGAACACACAAAAAAGGAGAAGCAACTTACAGGACTGTACAGATGTGTAATGAATTGGACTTTTCTTTTTTGTTTATTTCACTCTTTAATTTCTCTGATTCTATAATTAGGTTTCTCGGATTCAGTAATTATGGTATAATTAGGCTGTGGTTAATAATGATTGTCATGTGCATATAAGCATAAAATCAAAGAGTTTAACCACTGTCGAGATGCGTACTAAAGTTATTTACCTATACATATACCTACAACTGGCCCAATTTGGTGGCTCAGAGTTAAAGCGTCTGCCCCCAATGCGGGAGACCCAGGTTCGATCCCTGGGTTGGGAAGATCCCCTGGAGAAGGAAATGGCAATCCACTCCAGTATTCTTGCCTGGAGAATTCCATGGACGAAGAAGCCTAGTAGGTTAGAGTCCACAGGGTCGCAAAGAGTCGGACATGACTGAGCGACTTCACTTCACCTCATACCTACAACTAACACAAATAGAGAAATTCTTATGCAATATTGCATTTATAACCTTGGTAAAACCCACAGAGTTTTTAAGTTTTCTTTTTTTTTTAGTTCAAGATTTTACAAATTCTAGACAAATGTAGAAAGCCAACCTAGAAAACATATATATAATTACATAAAGTTAAAACTGGTATAGAAAAAAAGAATAGAATACTCTGTAATTGGTGATTCATATTACTGGTGTGAAAATGACGCTTCTAATATAAATTAGGACACTATAAATTAAATTCTTCCTTTGCACTCTAGAGGATTAAATTACTTAGAAACTGCTGTGTTCACTAAGGGAACAAAAACAATCTTCAGCTAATATGAATTATCAAAATCTCTGAATTAAAAGTGCAACCCCAATAATTAGATTTAATTGAGGATGAAGTCAATAATTGGACATTGGCACACTGCCCCTTTCTTTTAATCTGCAAGGAGATAAAAAGGGGTGTGGGTAGTTGGTTGAACTCTGTTAACTCCTGGGAGAATCCATAGGACATTGGAGAATAAAAGTAATTCCATGAATAGTTGCAGAAGATTGTAATTTTCAAAGTCAATGCTTAGCTAACATCCAATTAACTGGCAGGGTTTTAGATCTCCAAGCTCCCCTCTGGATCAAGGGAAGAAAAAGGGGAGAAAAACTGACTTCCTTTCTTTCTAATATTTATTCATTGCTGTAGCCAGGAATGTATTCATTTCTAAATAGGGTGATAGTGTGCTTGATTAGTCTCTACACAAGGCCAAACATGTGAACAAAACTGGAAAACCACATCCCAAATATCCTTTATTTTCTATGATGGATGTAGATGAACATACTGTTTCTTAATAACTGAGGGCTTTTTAGCTTCTGGTTATTCAATTTGACTCTTTCCATTGGAGGATAGTAAGTTTCAACTTGCCTTATCATTGTTCTTATCTGCACCTCTGCCATCTTGGTTAGTGGCACCAAAAACATTTACATCTTTCAGTTGAAGTCAGACTTCATCCTAATTCAACAAACTTTATTTCCTCTTTTGTGACTGCTTTGAAATCCCTGTGGGGGAGTTTTTGTTTTTTATTAATTGATCTCTGTTATTTCTCAGGCACTGTATAATTAATATATAGGCAATACTTATTTAATTTTTACACCTTAGGGTGGAAATTACTTGAAGATAGGAAAACTGAGCATTAGCGAGCTGTAATATGTTCAGTACAATACAACCAAAGAGAAACAAAGAAAGGATACAAATGCACTTCTTCCCAAAGCACTTCCTCCTTTCATATCATGCTTCGATATGCCAAATCTCAAGTAGGTCAAAAAACTAATGAGCCAGTAATTAAGGAGCTCCCGTTTAAGTAAAAAAGTTTAAGAACTGGCTCTTTGTCTTCATTCAGTTCTTCCTAATTCCACTTTTATTCACATGCTCACCCATGGTTAATAAAATAACTATTCAAGAAGCTATCAAGCCACGAACCTTATAGGATTCTTTGTTAATATAGTTGAAAAAATGAAAAGAGGTTGTTTTAACTGCATTTACTAGGCTGTTCCAATCTTTACCTTTCTTTGTCAGGTGAAGTTATTGGATTAGAACAAAGGTGTTGAATTTCACTCACTTTGTATTAGCCTCAAAGGTCAACCCTACATTTTTATCCCAATTAGAGTTTCAGGGAGTTGGTTGACATTCTATCTCTGTGAAGATTCTAAATCAAAAGCCAAAAGTTCCTCCAAGAAATAAGGAAAAAAAAAAAAATCTCATCAAGGTGATTTAATGAAAAATAAAAGTAAGTGCATGCATCTTTTCCTTACTGGATTTTTTTCCTTATACTATTCAAATATTATAAAACTTAAAGTTTGGAAAAGAAATTTGAAACAATCTAAACATGGACTTCCCTGGTGGTTCAATGGTGAAGAATCTGCCTGCCAATGTAGGATATGTGGGTTAGATCCCTCAGCTGGGAAAATCCCCTGGAGAAGGAAATGGCAACCCTCTCTAGTATCGTTGCCTGGGAAATCCCATGGACAGAGGGTGCTGGTGGGCTACAGTCCACAGGGTCACAAAAAGAGTCAGACATGGCTTAACACTAAACAACAATAATCTAAACATCTTCTATTAACATTCACCACTTCACATGGAAGCAGTGGGTTTAATCAAGAAAACAAATAACTGTAAATGAAAATTTCCTTTTCTCACTTCCTATTTCATGCTATCTTTACCCAGAACCAGCACCTCAGCTGACACTGACTATTTTATATGGGGTGATCTGAATCTTTATTCCTCAACTGTCTTACCCCTTAGAATTCCTATCTCTAGTAAGTTGATCTATGAACACTTATCACTCTACATGGAAGGTAGAGTGGTCTACATGGAAGTAGACCTTGACAATCCTTTAGATTTTGGATATACAGACATCTCCACATGTGGCAAGAAAGTATTTTCCTTTGTTATTTGGGATTCTTCACTGCAGCCTCTTTCTTGCCTATTGATTCAGTGGCATAGTGAACCCAAAATATCCAGGTGGCATTCTTGATTCATTAGGTTCACTAGTATCACTTTGTATTCCCTGGTTAAAAGAGATTTTGTTTGATTGGGTTTGTTTGTTTGTTTGTTTGTTTCTGTTTTTACCATAGGAAGCACAACCTTATACAGCCCAAAGGTGTAGACACTAGCAGGAACAAAAACACAAAATTTTGTGAATGGTCCATTAGGCAAAACAGTGAGAGTAGTCACTCGTGTTTCCATGCCTAGTTACATGGGATAGAGAATAGACACTGGTCACTGTGTCACCACAATTTAAAGCACCAGCTTTCAGACTTCCCTGGCAGTCCAGTGGTTAAAATTCTGTGCTCCCAATTCAGGGGTACAGGTTGATCCTTGGTTGGGGAAGATCCTGCATGCCACATGGGTGGCATGGGCAAAAAAAAAAGAAAGAAAGAAAGAAAGAAAGAAAGAAAGAAAAAGAATAGCCAGCTTTCCAATCCTTCTAAGTGTTATCATCCAGGTAGCACCATGCCTTTCCAAGTGTCTTCTGCTCTGTTGCTCCTGGATGATGGAATACATAGAGAAGCACATCCCAAAGTGATGACCTCTGTCTGATTTCTGTTTGCTCTAAAGTGAGTTTCTTTGTCAGAAGAATTATCTGTATGAGATCATAATGGTGAGTAAAGCATTAATAAATCCAAAGACAGGGTGCTGGGAGAAGTACCAAGAGCAGTGAAGGGGAATTCATGTTCCACACATTTCTTTGCAACTGGGACAAATCATGATGTAAGGGTTCTAGATGAGCAAACTGCCATCAGATAAATGGTGATATGTCAGTATCAGTCTGTAGTTCTTAGCACTTGTGGTAGCCTAATCAGTCTTGGTGGGGAAAATCTCAGGCAGTGTTTCTGTTCACAAAAAACCTGGCTACTCCATTCATAAACCCTTTGGTTAAGCACTGAGTACTTGGGAAAACTGTGTATAGCATCCACAGTCTGGGTTATTCATGAAGAGGATGGCCTGTGTTTAGCAATCAGGAGAGATGTTCAGGAGATTCTCATCCTTTATGCCCTTTCCAAGATGTCTATCTATCCACAAACTACTCTCCAAACTTGTTTCTCAAAAGTTCATGGCAATCTGATCAAACTATTACCTACTGTCAATGTATCAATATAGACTGTATTTCTAACCCTCTCTCTTCCCAGAAAAAGCATTCAACAAGACACATTGTTCCATGTTCTTCTTGCTGGGAGGTTTCCTTGCACTCAGAAATTTAGGGCCACCCGTGACTGTGTGGTTTTAATGCTTCAGCTGTCTGTTCTTAGCCAATTTCGGTATGTTATGTAAAACAATCAGCAATGAGGCTCCAAGTTTTTCTGAAGCAGTAATATATGTAGTCCCTGGTGGCCAGACAGTAAAGAATCCGCCTGCAGTGCAGGAAACCTGGATTTGATCCCTGGGTTGGGAAGATCCCCTGGAGAAAGGAATGTCTATCCACTCCAGTATTTTTGCCTGGAGAATTCCATGGACAGAGGAGCCTGGCAGGCTACAGTCCATGGAGTTGCAAAGAGTTGGACATGCTTGAGAGACTTTCACTTAACATAGTCAAGGAAAATCTCTATGAGGAACGTGAACTGATGGAGAGGTAGCTGTGTGGTAGGAGTAAGTGCCATGAAAGTCAGAGTTAGTTAATAGCTAATGTAACTCACGTGTTCCTTAAGGACATACTTGGGTCTCCACTCATTCATATTACTTCTATTTCATGAGAAACAGAGCTTCTCTGCAAGCCTAAGTTTATGACATTTAAACACCCAATTAATGATGCAGGTTTAGGCTGCGATACCTAGGGAATATTTCATGCAAAGATGGGCTCAGTAAAGGACAGAAATGGTATGGACCTAACAGAAACAGAAGATATTAAGAAAAGGTGGCAAGAATACACAGAACTGTACAAAAAATAGCGACACTACTCAGATAATCATGAAGGTTTGATCACTCACACTCCCCTAGAGCCAGACATCCTAGAATGTGAAGTCAGGTGGGCCTTAGAAAGCATCACTAAAACAAAGCTAGTGGAAGTGATGGAATTCCAGTTGAGCTAATTCAAATCCTAAAAGATGATGCTGTGAAAGTGCTGCACTCAATATGTCAGCAGATTTGGAAAACTCAGCAGAGGCCACAGGACTGGAAAAGGTCAGTTTTCATTCCAATCCCAAAGTAAGGCAATGCCAAGGAATGCTCAAACTGCCACACAATTGCACTTTCTCACATGCTAGTATAGTACTGCTCAAAACTCTCCAAGCCAGGCTTCAGCAATACATGAACCGTGAACTTCCTGATGTTCAAGCTGGTTTTAGAAAAGGCAGAGGAATCAGAGATCAAATTGTCAACATCCGCTGGATCATCAAAAAAGCAAGCGAGTTCCAAAAAAACATCTATTTCTGCTTTATTGACTATGCCAAAGCCTTTGATGTTGTGGATCACAGTAAACTGTGGAAAATTCTGAAAGAAATGGGAATACCAGACCACCTGACCTGCCTCTTGAGAAATCTGTATGCAGGTCAGGAAGCAACAGTTAGAACTGGACATGGAACAACAGACTGGTTCCAAATTGGAAAAGGAGTACGTCAAGGCTATATATTGTCACCCTGCTTATTTAACTTATATGCAGAGTACATCATGAAAAATGCTGGGCTGGAGGAAGCACAAGCTGGAGTCATGATTGCCGGGAGAAATATCAGTCACCTCAGATATGCAGATGATACCACCCTTATGGCAGAAAGTGAAGAGGAACTAAAAAGCCTCTTGATGAAAGTGAAAGAGGAGAGTGAAAAAGTTGGCTTAAAGCTCAACATTCAGAAAACGAAGATCATGGCATCCGGTCCCATCACTTCATGGCAAATAGATGGGGAAACAGTGGAAACAGTGTCAGACTTTATTTTTTTGGGCTCCAAAATCACTGCAGATGGTGACTGCAGCCATGAAATTAAATGATGCTTACTCCTTGGAAGGAAAGTTATGACCAACCTAGACAGCATATTAAAAAGCAGAAACATTACTTTGCCAACAAAGGTCCATCTAGTCAAGGCTATGGTTTTTCCAGTTTTTTTTTGGGCTCCAAAATCACTGCAGATGGTGACTGCAGCCATGAAATTAAATGATGCTTACTCCTTGGAAGGAAAGTTATGACCAACCTAGACAGCATATTAAAAAGCAGAAACATTACTTTGCCAACAAAGGTCCATCTAGTCAAGGCTATGGTTTTTCCAGTAGTCATGTATGGATGTGAGAGCTGGACTACAAGGAAAGCCGAGGGCAGAAGAATTGATGCTTTTGAACTGTGGTGTTGGAGAAGACTCTTGAGAGTCTCTTGAACTGCAAGGAGATCCAACCAGTCCATCCTAAAGGAGATCAGCCCTGGGTGTTCATTGGAAGGACTGATGGTGAAGCTGAAACTCCAATAGTCTGTCCACCTGATGTGAAAAGCTGACTCAGTGGAAAAGATCCTGATGCTGGGAAAGATTGAGAGCAGGAGGAGAAGGTGATGACAGAGAATAAATGGTTGGATGGCATCACTGACTCAATGGACATGGGCTTGGGTGGACTCTGAGAGTTGGTGCTGGACAGGGAGGCCTGGCGTGCTGGGGTTCATGGAGTTGCAGAGAGTTGGACACGACTAAATGACTGAACTGAACTGAACTGAACTTGCCAGATCAGTGTGACTCCATGTGTCAGGACTATAAAGAAAACTAAGCACCAAAGAATTGATGCTTTTGAACTGTGGTGTTGGAGGAGACTTTTGAGAGTCCCTTGGACTACAAGGAGCTCTAACCAGTCAATTCTAAAGGATATCAGTCCACGGTGCTCATTGGAGAGACTGATGCTGAAGCTGAAACTCCAATACTTTGGCCACCTGATGCAGAGAGCTGACTCATTAGAAAAGACCCTGATGCTGGGAAAGATTGAGGGCAGGAGGAGAAGGGGACAACAGAAGATGACACAATGCACGTGGGTTTGGGTGGACTCTGGGAGTTGGTGATGGACAGGGAGTCCTAGAGTGCTGTGGTTCATGGGGTAGCAAAAAGTTGGACACGACTGAGTGACTGAACTGGTTGAACTAGGCTGCAGTACTGGTTGCAAGTATTAGCTGACAATCAAAGATCCGTTCCTACTAGTGCCACTGATCAACATAAACCATTTCTCAAGAGAACAGTAGCATTATGATGTTCTCCTTCAGTGTCTGGGTATCTGTGTTGTAATTCTTCTATCAGAGTTTACCAGAAGCTCAGCAGGGCATTCTGATAAGGAACAGACACTTGAGCATTGCTAGTCAGGTCACTGGTCCAAAGAGAAAGAGCTGGAAACATAGTCTGGTCCAATTGCAAACCTTTTCCTTTCTTGGACATCACTGAAAACAGCCAATCATACAGATGAATTTTGTAAATGGGCTGAAGAAACACACTTTTAAATATGGTGTCTGTTAAGCTAGAATCTAAAGATACCCTCCAAGTATTATAACTCTTTTCTGTTAAAGGAAGTATAAAGTGCAGCAGCTTGTCTCTCAGGTAGGAAGGAAGACATACTTATGCCCTAGATTCAGTAAGACCCCTAAAAATCTCAGTGAGATCATAGGGCCCTGGATATTTTAAGATTTTTATCTCTCTGTCAAGTGCACATGTATCTTACCACATCATCTCTTGAAGAGATCTGATTGCCATTATAGCATCCGTTTATAGATCAGTATGATACCATGTGGGATGGCAAGGTGATTAAGATTCCTGCATGCCAGATTTGACAGTGAGGCAGAAAATTGTTAAGCCTGGGTTAAGACAGTGAATTAAATTGCCTTCTCTGTAAAGCAGAAGAAAACTGTATCTGGTAAACTTTACTAATTGGTATAAAGTGAAAAAAAAAAAAAGGCATTTTCCAGATTGATAGCTGCAAACTAGATGTTAGAGCTTTGTTGATCTGCTCTAATAAGAGAGCCAGCGGGAATTAGCTGTATGACTCAGGGACTACAAACCAGAGGGACTCTGTGACAACCTAGAGGGGTGGGATGGGTTGGGAAGTGGGAGGGTAGCTCAAGAGGGAGGAGACATCTGTATATCTATGGTTGATCCATGTTGATGTATGGAGAAACCAATATAATATTTTAATTATCAATATTCATATAAAAATGAATAAATTTTTAAAAAGATAATATTTGGAACAGCAGCTAAAACTGGAGTCGCTGATTTAAATACATGCAAATCCAAATTAATTATCTAAGACATTTTCTCCACAATCCAAAGAAGGAAGTTTTATGTTATAGGTATTAGAGGAGGGCAAGGGAACCCACTGCAGTGATTTTGCCTGCAGAATGCCATGGACAGAGGAGCCAGGCGGGCTACAGTCCATAGGGTCTCAAAGTGTTGGACACGACTGAAGCGACTTAGCACACACACACTCCACATTTCACAGCTTTGAGGCTGCCAATAATCTCTACAATTTCTTCAGAAACACAGTAATATTTGGGGCTTACTATTTTGTGACTATATGTTTGCATATTTGGGGAGGTGGTGAGGGTAGTAACAGAGTCTTTCAAATGGTCCTGTCTCCCATAATAGGTCTCACTCCACAGGTCAGGGAAGGAAAGTAAGGATTCATCTGACAAATAAGTACATCTGTTATTATACATTCTGAAACTGAGAAATGACCACTGTGTGGATTCTTAAACCCATCTGGTCTGCTGTGAGATGGATTTAAGAAACATCTTAGTTATCAACTAAGGACTTCAGAGGATTCTCTCTGGTAAACCACAGTGGAGTTATAATTCCTAAAGGATTAATATAGTAACTGAGCCCATACACAATCATCCTTTAAATGTTTCAATGTTTCCCCTTCCCTTGGAAATAGCAGCAGGTCTCTTTGAGGAAGAATGAATAAAATATTTGGTATATTGAAAAGTGAGTTCAAAACTTAGACTCACTTTTAGGCAAGGGATTCTGAGTTTGTGAACTAGCTTGGGTCTGAGAATTGGGTGAAGGATTATGAGGTATATTATTTTCAAAATCTACTTCCATAAGTGGACCAGAATACTTGAGTTAGTTTAAAGAGCTCAACTTTTCTCCAATAGGCAAGTTACATGGGAAGCCAAATGATCAAAAGATTCATTGGGAGGATGGAGTGAGAAGAGCCTAATATTGAAAGCATCTAATATTAAAGCATCGAGTGGCCCTCTCATTCAGTACAATCACTATCAGAACAACTTTCACAAAAAAGCCAGATGTGTAAAATTACCTGTCCTAGACTAATATTTTCATAGGTAGAATTTATATGGGTATCGATGAAATATTTCTTCATATTCTCTCATTTCTGACTGGTCATCTTTTTGATCTCATATTTTTTTTCCAAACTGATTACACATGCATTTAATTCATTTTTTACTTTAACCAAACACCTCCTAGTCCTGAATTTTGAATACTGCAAACATTTTATTGAAACTATTAGCAGTGTCCTGCTAATTTGTTCCCACAAATGGATTACAAAGTTAATAAAGTAATATTATGACTTTAAGTTAAATAAAGTCACTTTATTTCTAATTTAGGGTAGAGGATGAAGGGAAGGCATCTCACTGTAGCTTTCAATAACCACCAGGAGTTATCATTAGAGGAGGAAATCAAGACGGCAGAGGAGGAGGACATAGAACTCTAGGGTCCTACAGCTAGAATACAAGTCCCTTTAGTTGGACTAATAGCAGAGCTGTGGGAAGCCATGCTTGTTTGTTCCTGAAAAGGAGTGGGAGACGAGGCTGATCATATGGCTGGCCAGTTTCTGCCTGCCGCCCTGGTGTGTGTCTCAGCCTGAGTGAGCCAAGTGACTGCTCTAGGCCTGCTTGCATCATGACACAGCTCCACACTGGGACAAGAGCCACTGTGACAAAGAAGAGAGCTTGGTTGTTAGACACAGAGGTGGCCCAGCCTCGAAGCAGCACCTAAGTGGGGCAGAAGCAGCCGTTACAGCTTCTTACACAAGTAGCACACTGGAAACAGTTCAGGCCTCTGACCCCGGCTGGGCTGCCACAGTCTGTGCCCCAAACCATGGCGAGTGCCGACGTTTCCCCAGGATTGTTCACCTTTGGGGCAGGGGTACTGATGCTGGGAGCAGAGAGAGAACATATTTATAGGGAAAGATGCCAGTCAGACTATGCCCTCAGGCTTCTGGTTCAGTAACTTGGAACCTGCCTCAGCCCTCACAGAGTAATGACATCCCCTGAGCAGAGGAGAAGCCCTTGTTCACAAGTGGCTCTGGTGTAGCCCCTCATCTCCAACTCACTTCCCACTAATGATAGGTGCCAGCAAACCCTAAGGAAAGATGTGATTTGTGTTCATGTCAGATCCAGCTCTCCCACTAAAACCACCAAGCATGCTCCACCATAACGATACCTTTCTAGATCGCAATAGGTAACTATTTCACTTAATATCACAGACACAGAGAATGTTAAGCAAAATGAGAAGACCAAGGAATTTGTTTCAAATGAAAGTATGATAGAGAGTCCCTGAAAAAACAGCTAATGAGGTAGAAATAAAACAGATAAAGAATTCAAAGATTTAGTAATAAGAATATTAAATAAATTAGGACAAAGAATAGATTAATAGTAAACATTTTAACAAGGAACTAGAAAATATAAATAAAGGACCAATCAGAACTGAAAAATACAACACATGAAATGAAAAACACATTAGAAGGCATTAACAGCAGATAGGGTGATACAGAATACATTAGTGATCTAGAATAAAGAATAATAAGAATCACCTAATCAGAACAGCAAATAGAAAATAAACTGAAAAAATGTGAATGATTTAAAGGACCTTTGGGACAACATCAAGTGTACCAACATTCATATTATGGGGGTTCCAGAATGAGAGAAGAGCATCTAAAATCCATGCAATAAAATTATGGCTGAAAACTTTCCCAGACCTGAAGAACTAAACAGATATCCAGGAACAGGAAGCACAGAGAGGCCTAAACCAGTTGAACCCAAAGAGACACACATTAACACATAATCATAATTTAAATGACAAGTTACAGATAGAGAATTTTTTTCTTTTTTCTTTTTACTTTATTTTACTTTGCATTACTGTATTGGTTTTGCCATACATTGACATGAATCCATCTCGGGTGTACATGAGTTCCCAATCCTGAACCACCCCCCCCCCCACCTCCCACCTCATATCAACTCTCTGGATCATCCCCGTGCACCAGTCCCAAGTATCCTGTATCTTGTATTGAACATAGACTGGCGATTCATTTCTTACATGATAGTATGCATGTTCAGTGCCATTCTCCCAAAACATCCCACCCTCTCCCTCTCCCTCAGAGTCCAAAAGTCCGTTCTATACATCTGTGTCTCTTTTGCTGCCTCGCATACAGGGTTATCATTACAATCTTTCTAAATTCCATATATGTGTGTAAGTATACTGTATTGATGTTTTTCTTTCTGGCTTACTTCACTCTGTATAATCAGCTCCAGTTTCATCCATCTCATTAGTACTGATTCAAATTTATTCTTTTTTAATGGCTGAGTAATACTCCATTGTTTATATGTACCACAGCTTTCTTATCCATTCATCTGCTGATGGACATCTAGGTTGTTTCCATGTCCTGGCTATTATAAACAGTGCTGCAATGAACACTGGGGTACATGTGTCTCTTTCAATTCTGGTTGCTTCGGTGTGTATGCCCAGCAGTGGGATTGCTGGGTCATATGGCAGTTCTATTTGCAATTTTTAAAGGGATCTCCACACTGTTTTCCATAGTGGCTGCACTAGTTTGCATTCCCACCAACAGTGTAAGAGGTTCCCTTTTCTCCACACCCTCTCCAGCATTTATTGCTTGTTGACTTTTGGATCACAGCCATTCTGACTGGTGTGAAATGGTACCTCATTGTGGTCTTGATTTGCATTTCTCTGATAATGAGTGATGTTGAGCATATTTCATGTGTTTGTTAGCCATCCATATGTCTTCTTTGGAGAAATGTCTATTTAGTTATTTGGCCCATTTTTTGATTGGGCTGTTTATTTTTCTGGAATTGAGCTGCAGGAGTTGCTTGTATATTTTTGAGATTAGTTGTCTGTCAGTTGTTTCATTTGCTATTAATTTCTCCCATTCCGAAGGCTGTCTTTTCACCTTGCTTATAGTTTCCTTTGTTGTGCAGAAGCTTTTAATTAGATCCCATTTGTTTATTTTTGCTTTTATTTCCAGTATTCTGGGAGATGGATCATAGAGAATTTTAAAGGCAGCAAGAGAGAACCAAAAAGTTACATATAAGGGAACACTCACAATGATAGCTGATTTTTCAGCATAAACTTTGCAGGTCAGAAGACAGTGGAATAATATATTGAAAGGAAAAAGCCTATAAACTAGGATACTCTGCCCAGGAATGTAATCATTCAGAATTGAAAGAGAGATAAAGTGCTTCTCAGAAAAGCAAAAACTCAAAGAGTTCATCAATACTGGACCAGCATTATAAGTGTTAGAGAGTCATCTCAAGTGAAAAAGAAAAGGCTACAAGAAATAAGAAATTATGAGAGAAATAATCCCAATCACACCAGTAAATGTTGGGATCAATCACTTAAAAAAATAGTATGAAGATTAAAATACAAAAAAGCAAAATAAAGTATAACTAAAATAATAGGAAAGGAATAAATATTAAGATATAAAATGTGACAGAAAAATACAATCATAGTGAGGTGGTAAAAAAATTCCAGATCTTTTAAAATATGTGGAACTCAAAGGACTGCCTGTTTAAAATTAATAGATATAGGTCAACACATATGAACCCCATGGTAATCACAAGTCAAAAATCTGTAATATATAAAAAAACTAAAAAGCAAGGAATACAAGCATAGCAATACAAAATCATTAAAACACAAGGGAAGAAATTAAAGAGGAAGAAAGAACAGAGGAATGCTGTAAAAACAAACATAAAACAAGGAACAAATGCAAAATAAGTATCTACCTCTAAATAATTAGTTTGAATGTCAGTGTACTAAGTGCCAAGGTCAAAAGACCATAGGGTGGCTGATTGTACTTTAAAAAGCAAGACTGTCTATATGCTGCTTACAAGAAATTCACTTCAGAGTTAAAAACACACATAGGCTGAAAGTTAGAGGATGAAAAAAGATATTTCATGTAAATGGAAATGACAAGAAAATGGGATAAAAATACCCATATGAGACAAAATAGACTTTAAAACAAACTCTATTAGAAAAGACAAAAAAGGACCTTATATTATGATAAACAGATCGATAAAAGAAGGGGACATAACATTCATGAACATATGTACACCTAATACAGGATGCAGCAAATATTAATAGACATAAAGGGACAAACATCAGAGGTGACTCTAACACTGGGCTTCCATCAGTGGACGGATCATCCAGACAGAAAATCAATAATACATCAGTAGTCTTAAATGACACATTAGATCAGTTAGACTTAATAACTTAGACTTAATCAACAGGACTTTTCATCTAAAAGCAGCATTATACACATTCTTTTCAAGTGCATATTTAATCTTCTCTGTGATATGGAGGATACAAAAACTAGTCCAGACAAAAAATCAGTAAGTCAATGATTAAATCAAAGAAGAAATCATAAAATAGTTCACAACACATGAACGTGGAAACACAGCTCTAAAATCTTTGAGCTGTAGCAAAGGCAGTTCTAAGAGGGATGTTTATAGCAATACAGGCCTAATCCAAACAACACAAATTCAAATAAACAACTTAGCTTACCACCTAAAAGAATCAGACAAAGAAGAACAAACAAAAGTCAATGTGAGCAAAAGGAAGGGAATGATAAAGATAAGAAAGCAAACAAATAAAAGAAAGATAAATAAAACAACAAAAAAGATCAATGACACCAAGAGCTGTTCTTTCAAAAATATAAACAAAACTGATAAACTTTTATCCAGGTTCACCAATGAGAGAGAGAGGGGGGACACAAATAGACAAAATAAGAAATTAAAGAGGAGAAATAATAATTGAAATCTCAGGGATATGAAAAATACATAAGCAAATACTATAAACAATTATTGTCAATAAATTGGACAACCTAGAAGAATGATAAATTTCTAAAAACATAAAACCTTTCTATTCTGAATCCGGAAGAAATAGACAATATGAATGGACCATTCTCTAGTAGTAAAACAGACTTTTTTTAGTTTAAAAAAAACAGCAGGAGGGAGATTAAGATGATAAAGTAAAACAATATGAAGCTCACCTCTCCCAATAAACTCATAAAAATAGAGATAGATTTGGAATAATTCTCATGGAAAACTAACTGGAAATGGGAAAAACTATTGTTATATAACCAAGGTTTTAATAAAGATGCACATAGTTGGGTAGCACAGCAAAAGTATTAAGTCGGGACCTGTGCTCATGGAAGAATCTAAAATGAAAACAAAGACTGCAAGGGTGGACACTCGTCCTGGGGAGTGAGCAGGTGGAGTCACAGACCAGATTTTCCAATCCCGAGTGCTCTGCCTAAGAGACAAGAATGCTTGACTGCCTGGACGGAAAGATTGGAGAAGCCTAGAATATACTCATGAGGAGTGTGTAGGTACTGGCATGATGCCGGAAAGGCTGCCTGAGCAGAGATCTGCCTAGGTGGCTGCCATCATCACACTCCCAAGTCTGAACCAGGTGAACACCTCACTTGTGCTCACTTTATGACACAGCTTGGCACTAGATTGGCTAGGACATGGGAAAAGACTTGATCTAGGGATGCAGAAGTGACTCAGGGACACAGGGTGAAAACCAGGTGGGGCAGTGACAGCCACTGTTGATGGTTATTCAAACGGCACCCCAGGGGCAGCCTAGACTTCTGACATCTGAATTCTCACCATTGCCTTTCTGAGACCCCAGCTCAAACTAGAAAAACACTTTGGCTCCACATGCTTCACACCACAGCCTACCACAAGGTCCAAGGTTGTTACAACAGGAAAAACTTGATTGTCTATTTTTTTAACTGCATTTATAACCTTAACCAAGGAGGTGAAGGCCTATACTCTGAAAAATATAAAACACTGATGAAGGAAACTGAAGTTCACTCAGTTCAGTTCAGTTCAGTCACTCAGTTGTGTCCAGCTCTTTGTAACCCCATGAAATGCTGCATGCCAGGCTTCCCTGTCCATCACCAACTGGAGGAGCCTGCTCAAACTCATGTTTTCTGAGTCAGTGATGCCATCCAACCATCTCATCCTCTGTTGTCGCCTTCTTCTCCTGCCTTCAATATTTCCTAGGATCAGGGTCTTTTTCTAAGGAGTCAGTTCTTTGCATTAGGTGAACAAAGTATTGGAGTTTCAGCTTTAGTATCAGTCCTTCCAATGAATATTCAGGACTGATTTCCTTTAGTAGTGACTGGTTGGATCTCCTTGCAGTCCAAAGGACTCTCAAGAGTCTTCTCCAACACCACAGTTTAAAAACATCAATTCTTTGGTGCTCAGCTTTCTTTAGAGTCCAACTCTCACATCCATACGTAACTACCAGAAAAACTACAGTTTTGACTAGGTGGACCTTTGTTGGCAAAATAATGTCTCTGCTTTTTTGATATGCTGTCTAGTTGATCATAGCTTTTGTTCTAAGGAGCAAGCGGCTTTTAATGTCATGACTGCACTCACCATCCCCCCAAAATAAAGTCTCTCTCTGTTTGCATTGTTTCCCCCTCTATTTGCCATGAAGCAATGGGACAAGATGCCATGATCTTCATTTTCTGAATGTTGAGTTTTAAGCCAATTGTCTCACCCTCCTCTTTCACTTTCAGTAAGAGGCTCTTTAGTTCTTCTTTGCTTTCTGCCATAAAGGTGGTGCCATCTGTGTATAAGTATTACTGATATTTCTCCCAGGAATCTTGATTCCAGCTTGCGCTTCATCGATCGCACATTTCAAGTGATGTACTCTGCACATAACTCAAATAAGCAGGATGACAATATACAGCCTTGACATACTCCTTTCCCAGTTTGGAACCAGTCCGATAGAACTGATAGAATATCTGATAGATATTGAATGGAACCATTCAATAGAATGGGAAAGACTAGAGATATCTTAAAGAAAATTAGAGATACCAAGGGAATAGTTTGTGCAAAGATGGGCACAAGAAAGGACAGAAATAGTGTGGACCTAACAGAAGCAGAAGATATTAAGAAGAGGTGGCAAGAATACACAGATGAAATATACAAAAAAGATCTTCATGAGCACGATAAACATGATGTTGTGATTACTCACCTAGAGCCAGACATCCTGGAATGTAAAGTCAAGTGGGCCTTAGGAAGCATCACTATGAACAAAGCTAGTGGAGGTGATGGAATTCCAGCTGAGCTGTTTCAAATCCTGAAAGATGATGCTGTGAAAGTGCTGCACTCAATATGCCAGCAAATTTGGAAAACTCAAAAGTGGCCACAGGACTGAAAAAGGTCAGTTTTCATTCCAATACCAAAGAAAGGCAATGCCAAAGAATGCTCAAACTACTGCACAATTGCACTCATCTTACACTCTAGCAAAGTAATGCTCAAAATTCTCCAAGCAAGGCTTCAACAGTACATAAACTTTAGAAAAGGCAGAGAAACTAGATATCAAATTGCCAAGATGCATTGGATTATAGAGAAAGCAAGAGAATTCCAGAAAAACATCTACGTCCACTTTATTGACTATGTCAAAGCCTTTGACTGTGTGGATCACAACAAACTGTGGAAAATTCTTAAAAAGATAGGAATACCAGACCACCTTAACTGCCTCCTGAGAAATCTGTATGCAGGTCAAGACGCAGAAATTAGAAGTGGACATGGAACAGACTGGTTCCAAATCAGGAAGTTCAGTCAAAGAAAAGGAAATATATCTCTATCCATGTTCACTGACTGGAAGAATTAATATTGATAATATGACCACACTATCTCAAGTAATCTCTGAAGGAGAAAATGGTAACCCACTACAGTATGGACAGAGGAGCCTGGCAGGCTAGAGTTCCATGTGGTTGCAAAGAGCTGAACATGACTGAGTGACTGAGCACACAGGCATGCACACCAAATAATCTACAGATTTAATGCAAGCCCTACAAAACTACTGATGGCATTTTTCACAAAATTAAAACAAATAAGCCAAAAGTGTATATAGAACTATATAAGACCCTGAATTGCCAAAGCAATCTTGAGGGAAAAAAATTAAAGCTGTACGTATCACTCTTCCAGATTTAAGACTATACTAAAAAGCTATGTTAATCAAACAGGATGTTACTGGCATAAAAACAGACCCATGAATAAGTGAAGAGAATAGAGCCCAGAAGTAAACTCACACACTTACAGTCAATTAGTGTACAACAAAGGAGGCAAGAATATACAGTGCAGAAAAAAGTCTCTTCAGTAAGTAGTGTTAGGGAAACAAGATAGCCACATGTAAAACAATGTAATTAGAACATTGTCTCACAACAGTAACAAAAATAAACTCAAAAGAGATTAAAATCCTAAACATAAGATCTAAAACCATAGAACTCCTAGAGGAGAACATAGGCAGAACACATTTTGACATAAATCATAGTAATATTCTTTTAATCTGTCTCTAAGGCAAAACCAAAACAAAAGCAAAAATAAACAAATGGAACCTAATTAAACTTAAAAGCATTTTCATACCAAAAGAAATCCGGCGCCAGATCACAAAGACAACCTATAGAATGGGAGAAATATTTGCAAATGTTAACTGATAATTGTTTAATATCCAAAACATATAAACAGCACATACAGCTCAATATTAAAAGAAAAAAAAAAGAAAACCTTCATTAGAAATAGGCAGAAGACCTGAATAGGCATTTTTCCAAACAAGACATGCAGATTCTCAACAGACACATCAAAAGATACTGAACATCATTAATCATCAGAGAAATGCAAATAAAGACCACAATGAGATATTACCTAATACTGACAAAAAATATCTGTGGAAATCTACACATTTTAGGTATAAGGCATGCTGGTAAGGATATGGATAAAAGCAAATACACGTACACTGTTGGTATGAATGTAAACTGAAGGAGCCACTATGAAAAATATTTTGGATATTTCCCCTCAAACTAAAAATATCAACAGAACTACCATATGATCTGGCAGTTCTACTCCTGGGTATATATCTGAAAAGGAAATTAATGCTTTGAAAAGATACACGTATTCCAATATTAATAGCACTATTTCAGTTCAGTTCAGTTCAGTCGCGCAGTCGTGTGCGACTCTTTGCGACCCCATGAGTCGCAGCACGCCAGGCCCCTCTGTCCATCACCAACTCCCGGAGTTCACTCAGACTCACGTCCATTGAGTCCATGATGCCATCCAGCCATCTCATCCTCGGTCGTCCCCTTCTCCTCCTGCCCCCAATCCCTCCCAGCATCAGGGTCTTTTCCAATGAGTCAACTCTTCGCACAAGGTGGCCAAAGTACTGGAGCTTCAGTTTTAGCATCATTCCTTCCAAAGAAATCCCAGGGTTGATCTCCCTCAGAATGGACTGGTTGGATCTCCTTGCAGTGCAAGGGACTCTCAAGAGTCTTCTCCAACACCACAGTTCAAAAGCATTAATTCTTCAGCGCTCAGCCTTCTTCACAGTCCAACTCTCACATCCATACATGACCACAGGAAAAGCCACAGCCTTGACTAGACGGACCTTAGTCGGCAAAGTATTGTCTCTGCTTTTGAATATACTATCTAGGTTGGTCATAACTTTTCTTCCAAGGAGTAAGCGCCTTTTAATTTCATGGCTGCAGTCACCATCTGCAGTGATTTTGGAGCCCAAAAAAACAAAGTCTGATGCTGTTTCTACTGTTTCCCCATCTATTTCCCGTGAAGTGATGGGGCCAGATGCCATGATCTTCATTTTCTTAATGTTGAGCTTTAAGCCAACTTTTTCACTCTCCTCTCTCACTTTCATCAAGAGGCTTTTTAGCTCCTCTTCACTTTCTGCCATAAGGGTGGTGTCATCTGCATATCTGAGATTATTGATATTTCTCCCAGCAATCTTGATTCCAGCTTGTGTTTCTTCCAGTCCAGCATTTCTCATGATGTACTCTGCATATAAGTTAAATAAGCAGGGTGACAATATACAGCCTTGACGTACTCCTTTTCCTATTTGGAACCAGTCTGTTGTTCCATGTCCAGTTCTAACTGTTGCTTCCTGACCTGCATACAGATTTCTCAAGAGGCAGGTCAGGTGGTCTGGTATTCCCATCTCTTTCAGAATTTTCCACAGTTTACTGTGATCCACACAGTCAAAGGCTTTGGCATAGTCAATAAAGCAGAAATAGATGTTTTTCTGGAACTCTCTTGCTTTTTCCATGATCCAGCGGATTCCTGCCTGCATACAGATTTCTCAAGAGGCAGGTCAGGTGGTCTGGTATTCCCATCTCTTGAAGAATTTTTCACAGTTTACTGTGATCCACACAGTCAAAGGCTTTGGCATAGTCAATAAAGCAGAAATAGATGTTTTTCTGGAACTCTTACAATAGATAAAATGTGGAAGTGACCTACTTGTCCATTAACAGATGAATGGATAGAGAAGGTATGAGATACATATGTAGAATGGAAATGTTACTCAGCTTTAAAACAGAAAAAAAGTTCTGCCATTTGCAACAGTGTAGATGGACCTAGAGGATATTACACCTAGTGAAATAAGTCAAAGAAAGACAAATACTATATAATATCACTTATATGTAGAATCTAAAAAAATGAAACAAATGAATGTATATAATGGAACATTGCTATTTCTGTGAGAAATATTAAAACCAAACTATTGGTTTTCAAAGGGGAGAGGGAGGTGAAGAGGGCCAAGATAGGATATGGGATGGAGAGATATAATCTACTGTGTATAAAAAGATAAGCAACTAGAATACATTCTACTGCACAAGATTATAGTCATTATCTTGTAATAACTTTTAATGGAGTGTAATCTATAAAAATCACTATTTTATAAACCTAAAATCAAGATAATTTTGTAAATCAACTATACTTCAAATTTAAAAAAATCATCATTAGCTAGAACTAAATAAATAGGTATCTAAAACTGACAGAGCAAAAATTTTTGAGAATTATATAGCAAAAATTTTTTTCTTCTGTATAATAGGCGAACCTAATCTCAGAATTTAATAGTCTAAGGATAATTTTTCTTTCTCCATGTTCATAGAACCAATTTTGCCGGACCTAAAGATGGATGAAAATGGAATGAAATCCACATCTTCAAAGCTGATCTATAATAATGGTGACATGCGCTTTGTGCAAACCTATTAAAATGAGTAATGGTGCCCTGATACAACAATCAAGTCATTTTACTATAGGAAATCATTCATCACAAATGCATATAAATCTGGAATTCAATTAATATCTTATACAATGGCTTAGTCTCTTGCAATTTTTATTCTAATATTTTTTTTTGAATAAAATGTAGTTGTCACTGGAAAATATCAAACCAATTCTTAACAAATACATATGAATTTGTAATTAAACCCAATATAATCTATGAAGTGAAGTGAAGTGAAGTCGCTCAGTCGTGTCTGACTCTTTGCGACCCCATGGACTGTAGCCTACCAGGCTCCTCCCTCCATGAGATTCTCCAGGCAAGAGTACTGGAGTGGGTTGCCATTTCCTTCTCCAGGGGATCTTCCCAATCCAGGGATCGAACCCAGGTCTCCTGCATTCCAGGCAGATGCTTTAACCTCTGAACCACCAGGGATGTACTATAAAAAGTAGAAAGCCAAAATCCAATTAAAATTGTGATTGGAAACAATGCTGGGTTACTTTTGGACAGAGTACACAACACATTTTTTATTTTTAACAAAATGCATTATTAAAGGTTTTAATAATGAAATTTAACATGAGATTTAATGGTGCATTCAGTGAATAGCTGATGGCAAGAAAAGTGTATCAGCCATTAAAAAATTATAGTGGTGATACATTTTATTAAAATACACATGCCACTTGTTGACTCTAAAAATAATATGAAAGAAAGAGGAAATTGAGACTGGAAAAAATATTATATACTGATGCTGGGAATTAGAAACAAATAGAAATAATTATCAAGGTTTAATTTTTTCCCCTTTTTTTGGAAATGGTCAGATATTACTGCCAAATGAATAACTGATTTAAATGCAGTGCATTGGATAAATCTAGCAGTGATTGATTTTATTTTCTCTATTTTTTTCTATTAATGTAATCCTGATGCCAGCTGAACTCACTGAACTATTCAATTAACTTACAAATGAAAAACATATTGACCTCAAGCACAATTTATAAGAAATTCTGAAGATGCTCCTGTTTGCTTCAATCTTCCTCTTGGTTTCCCTAAAATGAATCTAGTTCAGATTAACTTCCAATTAAAATAAATAAATTTATATTAAAAAAAAGAAGATTTCTCTTTTAAAACTGTTTATATAACCAAAGTGAAAAATACGAATTCCTCATTTCCCAATGCTGTTCTTACAATTATCTACTGCCTTTGATACACTTGTGGAGATCTGAATTATCTACACATTAGCTAGGTGATACTTAGTATTTATCTTAAACTACTGACGCTATAGGAAGTAAGAATTACAGCATACAAAAGTTTGCATATTAAATTACAGGTACTTATTTTGTATAATGTCTTGCTCCAGAAAGGCATAATCTGATGCAAGCTCTTGTTTTAAATACCTCTTCTGATGACCCCAAAGTTGGGGAGGGGGGATGTGTAAATGGATTCAGTTCTAAGTGTATATAGTCACAAATAAGAGTTACGGCCAACAGAACTATAATTTCAAGTTTATGGTATTTTGAGGAAAGGACCCAAGCAGTTTATTAAGTCCTTTCTGATCAACAAGGACAGGTACTTAATACCAACTTAAGAAAACAGGGAGGTCTGCATGGAAGAGGTGCCATCAAGGTTGAAACCTGAAAGGTAAGTAGAAAAGGGGAATTGTGGGAAGCATTCCAGGCAGAGGGAACAGCATGTGCAGAGGTACAGAGGCAAGAGAGAGCAAAGTACATTGGAAGATGTTCAGCTAGTTCTAGAATGCAGCTAGTGACAGAGGAAGTAAGACCAGGCCTGGGTACAGATTAACCAATGAGCAGCAATGGAGACTCATTAAGAGGTTTAAATGCCAGACTGCACCATTAGATTTTTATTCTATAAAGAATACTCTGGTTATAGTATGAGAAAATGTATTGTAGAAATAAAACAAGATTGAAAACAGAAAGCAAACTTAAGAGACTTTCTTGCTAGAATTCATTACTTTCTGTAAACGTTTGCAAATTATTTTTCAGATTATTTCTCCAGTTCTATCTGGAACCCCTCTCCTACTCAACATTTACATGGCTTTTTATGCAGTGCCAACATCTTTCCTGTTTCCGGGCCTTGATGCAAGTCCTTCCCTCTGCTTCCAATATTCTTCTCCTCTCTTAACTTGGGAAACTTAACTGATCCTGAAGGCATACCCTTGGATTTCCCACTTTCCTATCAGTCCATTAAAAACTCCCAAATACAGGGAGGTCTTCTGCTCTTTCCTGGTGGCTCAGATGGTAAAGCCATCTGTCTGCAATGCTGGAGACCGGGTTCGATCCCTGGGTTGGGAAGATCCCCTGGAGAAGGAAATGGCAACCTATTCCAGTACTCTTGCCTGGAAAATCCCATGGACAGAGAAGCCTGGTAGGCTACTATCGATGGGGTGGCAGAGTCAGACACGACTGAACGACTTTACTTACTTCTGTTACCTACTCCCATAATGTCTGGCACCTCTTCTATTTGATATTTATTACACTTGCAATTAATTTTTATTGCCTTTCAGCCTGATGGACTGAAATTCACATGAAGGCAAGGTGAGCGAAGCCTTGTTGATGGCTATTTCTCTAGGGCCTAAATAATCCATATGCACTTAATAAGTATTTGTGGAATAAATGATTCAAAGTAAGAATTTAAAAATATCATTGAATGAAATGGAACAACTTGGGCCACAGACCAATATTTCTTCAGTCAAAATTATAAACTTTGAAACACAACAGACAAGGTAATAGGTGACTTCTGTCCATTATAGTTACTATGTGTATGTGCTAAGTTGCTTCAGTCATGTCCAAATCTTTGCAACCCCAAGGACTATGGCTAGCCAGGCTCCTCTGTTCATGGGACTCTCCAGCCAAGAATACCAGAATGGCTTGCCCTGCCCTCCTCCAAGGGATCTTCTTGACTTGAGGATTAAACCCACATCTCTTACACTTCCTGAATTGGCAGGTGGGTTCTTAAACACTAATACCATCTGGGAAGCCCTTATAATAACTATAATTTTATTTTAAAAGTTTATTAAAGTACAATGTGCAAGCATAAAATATGTATCTCATAGATGTTTCTCTTGATGGAGTTTCATAAATTGAGTAGGCTTATGTAACCAGCATTTAGACTTTTTAAAAAAGAATATTTTTAGCTTCCCAAATCATCCTTCTTACTTCCATTTTGTCACTACCCTATGCCTACCACTATCCTGACTTTTAACAACATACTCTAGCTTAATCTTTTCCATTTTTGCCTGTAAAAGGAATTACTCTGTATGTATCTTTAATATGACTGGATTTTTCCCTCAGTATCATTATTTTGTGATTTAGCAACACAATCATAGTTTATTTTATATTTTAAAAAGCTCTCCTGAGGTATAATTCACACACTATACAATTCAGTGATTTAAAGTATATAATTCAATGATTGTAGTAAGTTTCCAGGACTGTGTAACTGTCACCACAATCCACTTTCAGAACATATTTGTCCCTTCAAGAAGAAACTCTGTTAGCAGTCACTCCCAAACCCACTCTCTTCCTTCTAGGCAATCACTCATACACCTTACGTGTCTATAGAAACAAGTTATTTGCCTATTATGGACATTCATATCGATGGAATCAACAATAAATGGTCCTTTGTAACTGGCTACTTTGGCATCCTGTTTTATTGTCAAATATTCTACTATGTGGAAATTCCATGCTTTACCCAATTATTATTTGGTGACCATCTGTGGTGTTTTCACACTTTGCTTGTTCTGGATAATGCTACTGTGTACATTCTTATATAAGATTTTGTGTGGGTGTAAGTTTCCAATTCTCATGGGTATATAACTAGAGATAGAATTGCTAGTTCATATGATAATTTTATGTTTACTATCTTGAGGGACTGCTAGATTATTTTACAAAGTGACTGCAGCATTTTACATACCCACTGGCAAAGTATGAGAGTTCTGATTTTTTTAACTTTATCAATATTTATCTATTTTTAAAATTATAGTCATCCTAGTGAGTATAAAGTAGTATCTCATTACAGTTTTGATTTGTATTTCCTTAATGACTAATAATGTTGAACATCTTTTTAGGTGCTTCTCTGCTACTTGTATAACTTTTTTTTTTTTTTAAGAAATGTCCATTAAATGCACTGCCTGCTTTTGAATTTTTTTTGGCCTTTTTATATTGAATTGTAAGAAGATATTCAAATCCCTCATGAAGTATATATCATTTGCAAATACCATCTCCAATCCTGAGGATTATCTTTTCACTTTCTTTACAGTACTCATGCTCAGATTATTTTTTCCTTTCTTCCTTTTAGTTTAAGTACCTAGGGACTACCCCTGGGTTGGCTTAAACCACTTACTAGTCAAACAAGCTCAGCTGCCTTAACAGTTAGATTTTCACCCTTTACCACTGAAGATCTGTGTGACTTGGAAGCTGCTGTCATAGTACGTGAAGCTTGCATTGTTTTTCTTCTCCCATGTTCAGTTGGGGACTGGTGGTTTAAAGACTCCCTCTCTGATTTCTCTTCAGAGGGTACAGCCTTTGACATGAGCACAGTCTTCTAGACCCGCAGGAGTGAATGTGATTTTACTTTTAAGCCTGAAGTTTTAGGAGGTGCCTATGATTCTGAGTAGCTTATTTTCAGTGTTTACTCAGAGACTTAAACCTAAGCTGAGGGTGAGGCCTCTGATGGATTCTCTTTGTAGCTTTCAATTCTGGCTGCTTCCTGCTCTTCACACTCCCCTGTGTGTGCAGCTCAGACAGTGGTCCTGACTCTTAAAGTTGTCTGTGATCCCATGAGAGTTCTTTGCTTTATATTCCCCAGTACTGCTGTCTGTTAAATGTCTGGATGCTCTGCTGCTTTGCTTTGTCATAGAGCCAATATCCTCCTCTTAATTACTTTCTGCCAAGACTGCAATGTTGTTTGAAGCCACCTTTAGTCATGGAATTCTCAACACTCTACTCCAGGTCAAAGTCAGCCCACTATGGTAGAAATGGAGAGATCTTATTCCTCATGGCCTGACTTTTATTCTGGGAAGAAACCCAGTACCCCGCATCAAAGCTGAAACTAAGGACATGCTTTCAAGGGGTGACACCTACGTTCTCTGGAGGTATAACACAGGTTCTGATGTGAAATTTGGACCATAAAGAAGGCTGAGTGTCAAAGAAGAATTGATACTTTTGAACTGACACTATTGAAGTCTCTTGGACAGCAAGGAGATCAAACCAGTCAATCCTAAAGGAAATCAACCTTGAATATTCATTGGAATAGCTGATGCTGTAGCTGATGCTCCAAGACTTTGGCCACCTGATGACAGCCCCTGGATGTCTCAGTTTTAGCCCCCATCATGGAACCTTTGTTCAGTTGCCCAGCTGTGTCTGACTTTTTGCGACCCCATGGACTACAGCACACCAGGCCTCCCTGTCCTTCACCATCTCCTGTAGTTTGCCCAGGTTCATGTTCATTGCATCCGTAATGCCATCCAGCCATCTTATCCTCTGATGCCCTCTTCTTCTGCCCTCAATCTTTCCCAGAATCAGGAACTTTTCCAATGAGTTGGCTGTTCACAATCAGATGACCAAAATACTAGAGCTTCAGCTTCAGCATCACTCCTTCCAATGAGTATTCAGGGTTGATTTCCTGTAAAATTGACTTGTTTGATCTCCTTGCTGTACAAGGGACTTTCAGAAGTCTTCTCCAGCACCACAGTTTGAAGGCATCAATTCTTTGGCACTCTGTCTTCTTTACAGTCCAGGTCTCACAACTGTATGTGACCACTGGGAAGACCATAGCCTTGACTATACTGACTTTTGTTGGTAGAGTAATGTCTCTGCTTTTCAACACACTGTCTAGGTTTGTCACAGTTTTCCTGCCAAGAAGTGATCATCTTCTGATTTCCTGGCTGCAGTCACCGTCAGAAATTATTTTAGAGCCCAAGAAGAGGAAATATGCCACTACTGCCACCTTTTCCCCTTCTATTTGCCATGTAGCCCTTATGGCAGAAAGTGAAGAGGAACTAAAAAGCCTCTTGATGAAAGTGAAAGAGGAAAGCGAAAAAGCTGGCTCAACACTCAGAACACGAAGATCATGGTATCTGGTCCCATCACTTCATGGGAAATAGATGGGGAAACAGTGTCAGACTTTACTGTTTTGGGCTCCAAAATCACTGCAGATGGTGAGTGCAGCCATGAAATTAAAAGGCGCTTACTCCTTGGAAGAAAGTTATGACCAACCTAGATAGCATATTGAAAAGCAGAGACATTACTTTGCCGACTAAGGTCCGTCTAGTCAAGGTTATGGCTTTTCCTGTGGTCATGTATGGATGTGAGAGTTGGACTGTGAAGAAGGCTGAGCACCGAAGAATTGATGCTTTTGAACTGTGGTGTTGGAGAAGACTCCTGAGAGTCCCTTGGACTGCAAGGAGATCCAACCAGCCCATTCTGAAGGAGATCAGCCCTGGGATTTCTTTGGAAGGAATGATGCTAAAGCTGAAACTCCAGTACTTTGGCCACCTCATGCGAAGAGTTGACTCACTGGAAAAGACTCTGATGCTGGGAAGGATTGGGGGCAGGAGGAGAAGGGGACGACAGAGGATGAGATGGCTGGATGGCATCACAGACTCGATGAATGTGAGTCTGAGTGAACTCTGGGAGTTGGTGATGGACAGGGAGGCCTGGCATGCTGCAATTCATGGGGTTGCAGAGTCAGACACAACTGAGCAACTGAACTGAAGCTAATCATGAGAAGCTGAATTCCAAATATGTTCATCCATCCATTTCACCCATATATGTGTGTGTGTTTGTTTGAAATCTCCTGATGTTTACATCCTGCAAAGTAATTTTTTACAGTCACTCTGCATGCCAAACGATAGTAGCAAAATATGTCTATTGGTGAGACTGGGCTAGTATGCCTCCAATTTGTAATTCCTGGCACAAGGAAATATTTCTAAACATCTAGTAATAAAGGATTTTGCTATCTCTGTTTCCCATAAACTGAGGAAACCATTTGAAAGACCTCTAATAAAACTCAGGATACTAGAGCCTAAAATGGCCAAAATATGTCCCTGCATTTTTACTTTCTGTTTAATAAAGAACACCAGATTCTACCAGGGCCTTATGTAAGCACTGTGTGTACACATGAGACCTTTGTAGGCCCTGAGGGTTGACGCATCACTGATGGTGAACTGTCTTACTAAGTACAGAGTTAACTGGTTTCTCCAAACTTACGAAAATCAGACAAAACAAGAACAACCAGAATTCAATTTCCTTCTTGAGAGCACATCTAGTGACTACAAATCAGCAGTTTAGTTTAACCAAGCTTTGAGTGATGAAAGTAGAGAGTTTCCACCTTTTGCCTAAATATGTTTAATCATACAAAAGCAAAAAGACTAACTCTTTTACAAGGAATAAACATATAACTCTTGATATCATAAGATACACTGATTAACCAGACTCATGGAGTTTTTAAGATTGAGTGGGATTCCATGAAGAAAGAGCATACCATTGCACATTGGAACATAGAAGTAGCTTAATAACAAAAGTAAAAGAATGATCAATAGTTATCTATCAAGCTACCCAAACACAAAAAATATGTGATTGTTAAAAAATTAATGGTTATTATCCAGTTATTTTTTAAGGATGATTGTGGGAATTGTTTTAACACCAAAGCTGATAGGATATTTCAGGATAGTGAATTGGAAGCCATCAGCATTAGCAAAGTGGGGTGCAGGGATGAACAAACTTACCTTCAGGCTATACTCCCTCCAATTTGAACTCCTCAATCATTTTGTTCTAATTCCCTCATGATCCAGATCATATCTCCCCACACCCCAAGGGAATATGAGACTTACTAAAGTGCTTGGAAAGAATAGAAATATATTTCTCATGTTCACAGGCTTCACGTTGAAAAAGTTTCAGAGACTGTTAGATGAGTGTCTGTTACATTGTAGGACCACAGCTACTATAATGAAATATAAATTAATGTTTTAAAAATAAATTCCACATTTTTAAGTTGAGAACAGCACAACAATTTTGAGTGATAATTTTCAGCATTAAAATTTTAAATGTAAACACTAAATTGCATTATAATTTTTGAAACTCTATTTTGGGATTTCTTCATTTTTGACAAGTTTCTTAAATAAGTGAAGTGACCTGGGCCTCTCTCCATCTTTGAGATGGTCTTGGATCCTACAGCTTTTTTCATAGAGAAGCTTTGTTAGATGGTAAGCTCCTTGAGGTCAAATGTCCATTCCCAAGATAGGGACATGTGCTTCATTTATTTATTGCCTCGTGTTTTGCCCATAATCATTACTCTGTTGTGACTCCAACAACAAATAATACAGCTGCCTTGAATGTTGCTGAGTTGCTCTTTTGGTTACATTGCCTTAGTTTACAATGTGAACAGAACTAATAGAGAAAGTTACCTTTTATCTAGAAATTTTGGTGATATTTTTGATACACAATTGATGTTGGAAGTAGAAACTACACAATCATTTGGAAAAAATGAAGTCATTTCAATGAATTGAAAAGTGTTTCTGATACTCTTATGCAGCATGACTGGTACATAAACATTCCGCGATATTATGCCTTATTCCTCTTGTTCTCTCTACATGCACACTCACATACACACATAGCCACACATCTTGATACAAATGGGCAATAAACTCTTATGGAAAAGATGAGTCACTGGAAATAAAAATGTCTTCAGTGTTGACTGAGATGAGCGGTGAGTGCTACACTTGCTGTAAGGTTACCAGATTGAGTACAGGATGCCCAATTAAATTTGGATTTCAGATAAAAAACATGCAGTCATCTTAGAATAAGTGTATAGTATATATTCAGTATAAATGCAACTCATACAGTGTTGGCAACTCCAACCTGGAGATTAAGAAAGAATTATCCTGTTTGAAACAGCTGTGTAAAGAGCAGGTGAAAATTCACAAAGAAATGACATGCATGCTATATCTAACACAGAGTAGGTGCTCAGTAAATGCCAGCTTTGAACATTCTCCAGGTGGGTAGGGTAAGTGGGAATCCATCCTTTCAGTTTGCAGATGATAATCCCTCAGAATATAGTTCTGATCCAGATGATGTGAATACTAGACCAGCAAAAAGACAAAAAAAAATCCTTAGTTATTGATTCTGCTATAGAAAGTGAAAATGAAACTCAGTGCTGGAGAATGCACCTTAGCTTCAACAGAAGACTGGACTGAAGACAGCATTTCACAAACATTAGAACTTCACAAGTGTGTCAGGTTTAACTGTTGAATGTAATAACCCACAAAGTATAGTGAAAGGGTAGGAATAATTTTTTGGCCAGCCAAAATAAAAACTGCCAGCTGCAGACATTAGTTTCTGCAAAATCCTCTGGTCAATAATGAGTTATAATGACTACAAGCTTAAATCATGGAGATATAATAATGTGTCAACATATGTGAAACCTCATGGTAACCACAAATGAAAACCTATTATAGAGACACAACAACAACAACAACAACAAAGGAACCCAACCATTCTAGACAGAAAATTATCAAAACACAAAGGGAAGAAGTACTGAACAGAGGGAGAACATAAAAAATAACTGGGAAACAAGTAATAAAATGGCAATAAATACATACTAAGCAACAGTTATTTTAAATGTAATTGATTAAGTGCTCCATTTAAAAGATGCAGGATGCTTGATGAATAAAAACAAGCAAACAAATAAGACTCTTCAATAGACTCACTTCATTGCTAAAGACACAAAAAGATTTGAAGTGAGAGGATGAAAAATATATTTCATGTAACCAGAAAAGATTAAAAAGCTGAGGTAGGGGACAGTTATATCAGATGTAATAGACTTTAAAAACAAAGGCTAGAACAAAAGACAAAAAAGGAGCATTATATAATGATAAAGAAATCAATACAAGAGGATATTATGCTCATTAATAAATACACACCCAACACAGGATCACCTAAACATATAAAGCAAATATTAATAGGCATAAAGGGAGAAATTGAAAATAACACAATAACAGTAGGCAATTTTAACACAACACTGATAGCAATGGACATGGTATCCAGAGAGAAAATCAATAAGGCAACAGTGGTCTTAAATAACACAATAGACAAGTTTCATTTAATTGACAGTTACAAAACATTACATTCAAACACAGCAGAATACATATTCTTTTGAGGTGCACATGTAATATTCTCCAGGATAGATCACATGCTAGGTTACAAAACAAGTCTTAGCAAATATTAATAGGCATAAAGGGAGAAATTGAAAATAACACAATAACAGTAGGCAATTTTAACACAACACTGATAGCAATGGACATGGTATCCAGAGAGAAAATCAATAAGGCAACAGTGGTCTTAAATAACACAATAGACAAGTTTCATTTAATTGATAGTTACAAAACATTACATTCAAACACAGCAGAATACATATTCTTTTGAGGTGCACATGTAATATTCTCCAGGATAGATCACATGCTAGGTTACAAAACAAGTCTCAACAACAAAAAGGAGGATAGAAATTATATCAAGACAAGGTTGAAAAACTAGAATTACAGCAAAAAAAAAAAAAAAAAAACCTATGTAAAGCATAACCAAGTAGAAATTAAACAACATGCTACTAAAAAACAGGGTCAAAAAGAAATCAGAGAGGAAATCTGAAAATACCCCAAGACAAATCAAAATGGAACACAACTTGCCAGTATCTATGGATGTAGCAAAAATAATTCTAAAGGGAATTTCATAGTTACACAGGAATTCTGCAAGGAACAACAAAAAAACTCAAATAAACAACTTAACTTACCATATAATGTACTTATAAAAAATAAGAACAAACAAAGCCTGATGCCAGCAGAAGAAAGGAAATAATACAGATTAGAAAGAAAATAAATAAAATGGACATAAAAGAAAATAGAAAATATCAGTGGAACCAAAAGACAGTTTTTTGAAAAGATAAATAAAATTGATAATCCTTTAGCAAATAAATTTGTGTATGCATCACAACAAACTGGAAAATTCTGAAAGAGATGGGAATAACAGACCACCTAATCTGACTCTTGAGAATTCTATAAGTAGATCAAGAAGCAACAGTTAGAACTGGACATGGAACAACAGACTGGTTCAAAATAGGAAAAGGAGTACATCAAAGCTGTATATTGTCACCATGCTTATTTAACTTACATGCAGAGTACATCATGAGAAATGCTGGACTGGACGAAGCACACGATGGAATCAAGATTACCAGGAGAAATATCAACCACCTCAGATATGCAGATGACACCACCCTTATGGCAGAAAGTGAAGAAGAACTAAAGAACCTCTTGATGAAAGTGAAAAAGGAGAGTGAAAAAGTTGGCTTAAGCTCAACATTCAGAAAACAAAGAACATGGCATCTGGTCCCATCACTTCATGGCAAATAGATGGAGAAACAGTAGAAACAGTGGTAGACTATTTTGGGGGGCTCCAAAATCACTTCAGATGGTGACTGCAGCCATGAAATAAAAAGATGCTTACTTCTTGGAAGGAAAGTTATGACTAACCTAGACAGCATAATAAAAAGCATAGACATTATTTTGCCAACAAAGGTCCATCTAGTCAACACTATGGTTTTTCCAGTAGTCATGTATGAATGTGACAGTTGGACTATAAAGAAAGCTGAGCACCAAAGAATTGCTGGTTTTGAACTGTGGTGTTGGAGAAGACTTTTTTTT
>SJXQ01007860.1:295948-321508 GCA_006408695.1 Aepyceros melampus
ATTGTATATTCTTGCCTCCTTTGTCGAAGATAAGCTGTCCATAGGTATGTGGATTTATCTCTGGGCTCTCTATTTTGTTCCATTGATCTATATTTCTGTCTTTGTGCCAGTACCATACTGTCTTGATGACTGTGGCTTTGTAGTAGAGCCTGAAGTCAGGCAGGTTGATTCCTCCATTTCCATTCTTCTTTCTCAAGATGCTTTGGCTATTCGAGGTTTTTTGTATTTCCATACAAATCTTGAAATTATTTGTTCTAGCTCTGTGAAAAATACCACTGGTAGCTTGATAGGGATTGCATTGAATCTGTAGATTGCTTTGGGTAGTATACTCATTTTCACTATATTGATTCTTCTGATCCATGAACATGGTATATTTCTCCATCTATTAGTGTCCTCTTTGATTTCTCTCACCAGTGTTTTATAGTTTTCTATATATAGGTCTTTAGTTTCTTTAGGTAGATATACTCCTAAGTATTTTATTCTTTTCATTGCAATAGTGAATGGAATTGTTTCCTTAATTTCTTTTTCTACTTTCTCATTATTAGTGTATAGGAATGCAAGCGATTTCTGTGTGTTAATTTTATATCCTGCAACTTTACTGGACTCTTGAGTCCCTTGGACTGCAAGGAGATCCAACCAGTCCATCCTAAAGGAAATCAGTCCTGGGTGTTCATTGAAAGGTCTGATGTTGAAGCTGAAACTCCAATACTTTGGCCACCTGATGTAAAGAGCTGACTCATTTGAAAAGACCCTGATCCTGGGAAAGATTGAAGGTGAAAGGAGAAGGGGATGACCGAGGATGGGATGGTTGGATGGCATCATCAATTCAATGGACATGAGTTTGAGTATACTCTGGAAGTTTGTGATGGACAGGGAGGCCTGGCATGCTGCGGTCCATGGGATCGCAAAGAGTCGGACATGACTGAGTGACTGAATTGAACTGAACTAGCAAAGAAAGAGGACTCAAATAAACAAAATAAGTAATAAAAGCACAGAATTAATAACGAATGCCAGAGATACAAAAAGACCATAAAAGAATCCTGTGAACAGTTATGTACTAAAAAACGTAGACAACTTAAAAGCAATGGCCAAATTTCTAGAGATACACACTCTTACAAACTGAATGGGAAGAAACAGACAATCTGAACAGACTTGATAACTAGTAGTAAAATTGAATTTGGAATTAAAAAAACCCCCACCAAGCCATGTGCAGAACTAGATGTTTTCACAGAGTAATTCTATCAAACATAAAAGGAATTAATATCAATCTTCCTTAAACTGTTCCAAAAAATTGAAGAGTAGGGAGCACACTCAAATTCATTTGACTAAGTCCCATTCTCCTGATATCAAAAATGGACAAAGAAAAAGCAAGAAAAGAAAATTATAGACTAGTATCTTTGATGAGTGTAGATGCAAAAAAATCTTCAACAAAATATAAGCAAACCAAATCCAGCAATACATATAAAGGATCATACATCATGATCAAGTTTGATTTATGCCAGTGTCGCAAGGGTTGTTCAATATACACAGATCAATCAATGTGATATACCACATTTTTTTTAAAAAAGATAAAAATCACATTATCATTTTAATAGATGAAAGAAAAGCATTTGACAAAATTCAAAATCTACTCATGATAATAACTCTAACCAACATGGGTACAGAGCAAATATATCTCAATGAAATAAAGGCCATTTATGACATACCCACAGCCAACATAATACTCAATGGTGAAAAGCAAAAGCCTCCCTGCTAAATTCAGAAATAAGGATATCAACTTTTGCTGTTTCTATTTAACATAGTATTGGAAGTCTAAGCCACAATAATAAAACAAGAAAAATAAATATAATGGATCCTAATTAGAGTGAAAATGAAAGTCACTCAGTTGTGTCTGATGCTTTGCAATCCCTTGGACTATACAGTCCATGAAATTTTCCAGGCCAGAATACTGGTGTGGGTAGCCATTCCCTTCTCCAGGGGATCTTCCTAACCCAGGGATCAAACCCAGGTCTCCCACATTTTAGGTGGATTCTTTATCAGCTGAGCCACCAGGAAAGCCCAAGAATACTGGAGTGGGTAGCCTATCCCTTCTCCAGGGGATCTTCCCAACCCAGGAATTGAACCAGGTCTCCTGCATTGCAGGTGAATCTTTACCAGCTCAGCTACCAGGGGATCCCTAATTGGAGGGAAAGTGTTAAAACTGTCACTGCTTGTAGATGACATAGTACTCTATATATTCTAAGGTCTCCAGATGAAAAATATTAGAATATATTAATTCAGCAAGGTTGCAGGATACAAGATCAGAAATTTTGCATTCCTATATTCCAATAAGGAATTAACATAAAGAGAAGTTAAAAAACAATCCCACTTAAAATCACATAAAAAATACTTATGAATAAACTTAACCAAGGATATGAAAGACCCATACTCTGGAAACTATAAGACTCTGATGAAGGAAATTGATGATTCACTAAAAGGGAAATATATCATATGCACTTCAATTAGCAGAATTAGTATTGTTAAAATGGTCATACTACCCAAATTACAGATTAAATGCAATCCCCCCAAAATACTCATTATATTTTTAACAGAACTAGAACAAATAATCCTAAAATTCACATGAAACCACAAAAGCTCCTGAATTTCCAAAGCAATGTTGAGAAAAAAAGAACAAAGCTGGAGGTAGAATACTCCCAGATTCAAACTATGGAACAAAGTTACCATAATAAATTAGCATAGTACTGGTACAAAAATAGACATTGGTTCAATGAAACAGAATAGAGAGACCAAAAACCACACCTATGGTTAATTAATATATGACAAAGGAGGCAAGAATATCCAGTGGAGAAAGGATAGTCTCTTCAGCAAGTGGTGCTGGGAAAACTGGACAAGTTTATGGAAAGTGAGATTAGAACATTACCTCAAACCATATTCAAAAATAAACTCAAAGTTACTTAAATACCTATGAAAGGTTACTAAAAGTTACTAAAAAAAACTCCTAAAAGAAAACAAGGGAAGACCATTCTTTCACAAAAATTGTAGTGATATTTTTATAGACATCACTCTCAAGGCAAATGAAATTTAAAGCAAAAATAAACAATCTGGACGTAATTAAACTTAAAAGCTTTAACACAGCAAAGGAAACCATCTATAAAATGAAAAGACAACTTTGAAATGGGAGAAAATATTTGCAAATGATATGTCCAAAGGGGGATAATATCAAAATACATAAGTAGCACATAGAATTCAATATTTTTTAAAAACCCCAAACAAAAAATGGACAGAAGATCTAAATAGACATTTTTCCAGAGAAGACATGCAGATGGTTAACAAGCACATAAAAAGATGCTCAACATCACTATTATTAGAGAATGGAAATTAAAATAACAATGGGATATTACTCCACAACTGTCTTCAGAATGGCTATTTGCAGGAGTCTTAATTTGTAGAGTGACTATGAAAAACAGGAGGTTCCTCAAACAACTAAAAATAGAACTACCATATAATCCAGGAACTCCACCCATGGGTATATATTCAGAAAAAATAAAAACACTGATTTGAACAGATACATGTACCAATGTTCATAGTAGAATTACTTACAACAGCTAAGATATGGAAGCAACACAAAATCCCATTAGCAGACAAATGGATAAAGATGTTGTTGTATACATGTACAATGGAATATTACTCATACTAAAAGAGAAGGAAATTCTGCCATTTGTGGATGGACCTAGAGAATATTATGCTTAGTGAATAAGTAGACAGAGAAAGACAAATAATGTATGTTAAAACTTGCATGTGGAATCTAAAAAATGACACAAGTGGATATATATTCAAAATATAAACAGAATCACAGATATAGAAAGTAAAATAGTAGTTATTAAAGGGGAGAGGAGAGAGGTTGGCAAACTAGGCTATTTGATTAAGTGATACTAATTACTATTTAAAATAAATAAGCAACAAGGATATATTGTATAACACAGGGAATTATAGCCATTATCTTGTAATAACTTTTAGTGGAGTGTAAACTGTAAAAATGTTGAATCACTCTGCTGTACATCTGAAAATAATACAATATTGCAAATCAACCAAACTTCAACAAAAATTGTCACCTGGATAATAGCTGCTCCTGGTCATTTTGCCAATTAATTCTGATATACAAAGTGCTTGGCATTCAGCAAACTTTTCTCCTAATAGTGCCTTAATTTATTTTGTCATTTACAAAAATTTATTAAGCATATGCATTGTTATGCTCATTATACTTGGTATATTTCCATGAACAAAGCAACTAAGATATCTGTTAACATAGAGATTATATTCTAGCAAAGATTTTCTTTTATTGTGACAATTTAAAAATTACACTAGAATAAAAGCATAATGATCTCTGATGTACAAAGTGTTCAACCTCAATATTTATCAACATTTGCTAATTTTCATTATTATATCCCTCATGGTTTTTTTTTCCCTAAAATATTTAAAAACTAATCTCAGGCATCATTCATTACATCTGTAAATTTTTTGCTTGCCCCAATATACTACTTACCTTTTGTATGTGTTTCTGTGTGTATAGTTCATACCATCCTCATTGCCATCAGTATGATTCATACTCCACCCTTTATCTCATGGATTACTGGAATAGTTCCAACTAGTCTTGCTTCTGCTCTTACCTCTTGAGTGTCTATTCTCAACACAGCAGTAAGAATTAGCTTTTTAAAATATAATCATGTCATTCTGTTTAATACCTTGCACTGGCTTCCCGTATTATTCAGAATAAAAGCCACCACTAGACCATTCACACATGACCTAAATCAAATCCCTTACAATTATACAGTGGATATAACAAATAGATTCAATGGATTATATCTGAAACATAGAGTACCTGAAAAACTATGCATGGAGGTTCCTGATACTGTATAGGAGTGGTGATCAAACCATCACCAAGAAGAAATGCAAAAAGGCAAAAAGATGGTCTGAGGAGGCCTTACAAATACTGAGAAAAGGAGACAAGCAAAAGCAAAGGAGAAAAGGAAAGATATACCCATCTGAATGCAGAGTTCCAAAGAATAGCAAAGAGAGATAAGAAAGTCTTCTTCAGTGATCAGTGCAAAGAAATAGAGGAAAAGAACAGAATGGGAAAGACTAGAGATCTCTTCAAGAAAATTAGAGATACCAAGGGAACATTTCATGCAAAGACGGGCACAATAAAGGACAGAATGGTATGGACCTAACAGAAACAGAAGACAGTAAGAAGCGGTGGCAAGAATACACAGAACTATACAAAAAAGATAGTCATGATGCAGATAACCATGATGATGTGATCACTCATCTAGAGCCAGACATCCTGGAGTGGGAAGTCAAGTGGGCCTTAGGAAGCATCACTACAAAGAAAGCTAGTGGAGGTGATGGCATTCCAGCTGAGCTATTTCAAATCCTAAAAGATGATGCTGTGAAAGTGCTGTACTCAATATGCCAGCAAATTGGGAAAACTCAGCAGTGGCCATAGGACTGAAAAAGGACAGTTTTCATTCCAATCCCAAAGAAAGACAATGCCAAACAATGTTCAAGCTACAAAACAATTGCACTCATCTCACACATGAGCAAAGTAATGCTCAAAATTCTCCAAGCCAGGCTTCAAAAGTTCATAAACTATGAACTTCCAGATGTTTAAGCTGTATTTAGAAAAGGCAGAGGAACCAGAGATCAAACTGCCAACATCTGTTGGATCATAGAAAGAGCAAGAGAATTCCAGGAAAAAACATCTAATTTTGCTTCATTGACTATGCCAAAGTCTTTGAATGTGTGGATCACAACAAACTGTGGAAAATTCTTAAAGAGATGGGAATACTAGAACTTTTTACCTACCTCCTGAGAAATCTGTATGCAGGCCAAGAAACAGCAGTTAGAACTGGACATGGAACAAGAGACTGGATCCAAACTGAGAAAGGAGTACCTCAAAGCTGTGTATTATCACCCTACTTATTTAAATTATATGTAGAGTTCAGTTCAGTCACTCAATCATGGCCGACTCTGTTGCAACCCCATGAAATGCAGCACTCCAGGCTTCCCTGTCTATCACCAACTCCTGGAGCTTACTCAAACTCATGTGCATCAAGTCAGTGATGCCATCCAACCATCTCATCCTCAGTCATCCCCTTCTCTTCCTGCCTTCAATCTTTCCCAGCATCAGGGTCTTTTCAAATGAATCAGCTCTTTGCATCAGGTAGCCAAAGTTATTGAATTTCAACTTCAGCAACAGTCCTTCCAGTGAATATTCAGGACTGATTTCCTTTAGGATAGACTGATTGGACATCCTTGCAGTCCAAGGGACTCTTAAAACTTTTCTCCAACATCATAGTTCAAAAGCATTAATTCTTCAGTGCTCAGCTTTCTTATAGTCCTACTCTTACATCCATACATGACTACTGGAAAAATCATAATTTTGAATAGACGGACCTTTGTGGGCAAAGTAATGGCTCTGCTTTTTAATATGTTGTCTAGGTTGGTCGTAGCTTTTCTTCCAAGGAGCAAGTGTCATTTAATTTCATGGCTGCAGCCACCATCTTCAGTATTTTGGAACCCAAGCAAATAAAGTCTCTCACTGTTTATACATTGTTTCTCCATCTATTTGCCATGAAATGATGGGACCAGATGCCATGATCTTAGTTTTCTGAATGTTGAGTTTTCAGCCAACTTTTCACTCTCCTATTTAATTTTCATCAAGAGGCTCTTTAGTTCCTCTTTGCTTTAGGCCATTAAGGTGGTGTCTTCTGCATATCTGAGGTTATGGATATGCAGAGTACATCATTGGAAATGCCAGACTGGATGAAGCACAAGCTGAAATCAAGACTGCAGGGAGAAACATCAATAATCTCAGATTTGCAGATGGCACTACCCTAATGGCAGAAAGCAAAGAGGAACTAAAGAGTCTCTTGATGAAAATTAAAGAGGAGAGTGAAAAAGCCTGGCATGCTTCAGTCCATGGGGTTGCAAAGAGTCAGACGTGACTGAGCGACTGAACCGAACTGAGGTTGGAAGGTATCCAGTATGCTACTGGGGAAGAACGGAGGGCAATCACTAAGTGCCCCAGTAAGAATGAGGCAGCTGAGCCAAAGCAGAAACAACTCTCAGTTGTGGATGTATTTGTTGTTGAAAGTAAAGTGCAATGAGATAGCATCACTTACTCAATCGACATGAATCTAAGCAAACTCCAGGAGACAGTGGAAGGCAGAGGAGCCTGGTGTGCTGCAGTCCATGGGGCCTAAAGAGTTGAGTATGACTTGGTGACTGAAAAACAACAAACCAAGAACTACAAATCTTGTCTTACCTGGTTTCCCATTAACTTTATGACCTTATATTACATTCTACTGCTTTTTCTCCATTTAATTTCTGAGCTATACTGCTTTTCCTGCTGTTCCTTCAACATGCCAGGCATGTTTCCTTATGAATTTGCTATTCTCTATTTCTGGAATGCTATTTCTTAACTCCTTTATTGGTAATCCTCACTAAAATATCAACCTCTTCAGTATTTTACACCTTCCTTCCACAACCCTTTTTTTTTCTCTCTCTCTCTCTAGCATTATCACTCGGTAACTGCTTTAAACTGAAAAATCTGTGTCCTCCTGAAATTCATAATTTGAAACCTAAAGTTCAATGTAATGGCATTAGGAGGCGGGGTCTTTGGGTTCAGATGGCAAAGCATCTGTCTACAATGCGGGAGACCTGGGTTCGAGCCCTGGGTTGAAGATTGGGTTGGGAAGATCTCCTGGAGAAGGAAATGGCAATCCACTCCAGTACTATTGCCTGGAAAATCCCATGGACAGAGGAGCCTGGTAGGCTACTGTCTATAGCGTCGCAAAGAGTCAGACAGGACTGAAGGACTTCACTTTCACTTTCAGGTCATGAGGGTGGAGTCCTCATGATGAGATAAGTGCTCTTATAAAAGAGAACTCAGAGAGATCCCTTGCTCTTTTTGCCATGTGAAGACAAGATGAGAAGTTAGTCATTGGTGAACCAGGAAGCAGGCTCTCACCAGGCACTGAATTTACCAGCATCTTCTTCTTAAACTTTCCATCCTCCAGAATGGTGAGAAATAAATTTCTGTTGTTTATGAGCCACCAGTCTATGGTATTCTTAAACAGCAGCTGAAACAGACTAAGACAATAACTTATCTTGTTTATTATAGCTCCCACTAGAATGAAAGCATCTTGAGGGCAGAATTTATTTCTGTTTTGTTACTATCATATTCTCAAGCACTAGGAACAGAACCACTCAACAAGACCATCAAGGAGACACTAAATAAACAGCTGTTGTGCGAATGAGACATAATTATCATTCTCATGATTATCATCTTCTATATCTCCCACGCATGTAGGCATTTTCTTTTGATTTTCAGCTGCGTGGTGCCTCTTTATTTATATATCTGCTTCTTTTTATTTTCCATTTTATTTTTTTCATAAATAGATTGACAAAAATCCTTAAGCACTTCTGTGTCCTCACTTTTTCAACTCCAGTGGTCAATGGTATGATAGCAGTACCTCTAATTACCTCACTAGAAAATTATTTCTCTAGGGCATGGAACTGTTTCTGGTCTTCCAGGCACAGAGACATCAAGAAAACAAAGTTAATTAGGCACTTCAGAGTCTAGACAACTGCTTGACAAAATCAAGCCAGAGGACCTCCATTTTACCCTAGAGGTTGGTAGAATAAGTTTTTGTGAGAAGTGATCAGAGACACCCTGGTAGAAAATTATGCTAATCAAGCTATCATTGAAAGATAATTCAGCCGTGAAATGGATGGTCTGCCCTTCTGTCTAGAGGGAAGGCTGCTGACATTCTGTTGATGATTCCCTACCTTCATAATAGAGGATTAGTATGAACACCAAAAATTTTCTCCTCTTAGCTAATAAACAAGAAGAAGGTACATTAGAATATATTTAGAAAAGTGGTTCTCAATGTTCAGATCATTCTGTCTCCAAAAGTAAATCTGCCAATGTCTAAAGACTTTCTGGTTGTCGCAGCTGGGGCCATATTACTGACATATAGTACATGTTGACCAGCAATGTTGCTAAACATCCTGCAGTGCCCAGGATAACGACCTCCAACAAAAAATTATCTGGTCCAAAATACTGGCTGTGGTTCAGTTGGAAAATGCTGATACAGAAGGATGATACCTTTAGGTCTACAAGTTTTACTCATATCACGTGACTTAAAAGCAACATAAAAGAATGAATTGCCAGTATCTTCACTTCATTTCACTTCCCTCTTGTTCTTTTATCTCTTTCAGCAAATTTTCTGAGGCTTCTTGCTCTTTCTTTTTATCTCCCAGCCCTCAAAGTTGTCATACCTCAGAGCTCAATTCTAAATCTTTCTACTCTATATATTCTCTCCCAGTTGGTCTCATGCAGGTGACTTTCAACACCACTGACATGTTAATGATTCCTAAATTCATACCATTTCAGATTAGAACTCCAGACTTATACATCCAACTGTCCAGTTGAATTATCTGTTTATACCTATTAGGCATTTCAAATATAATATGTCTAAAATTAAACTTCTAATTCTCTCCTACTTCCCAGATCTGCTCCACCCAGTCACTCAGTTAATGGTAAGGTCCAAAATATCACAGTCGTATTTTCTTTTTCTCACATTCACAGTCCATGTGCCAGCAAAAATCAATGACTTTAACTTCAAAATACATCTAGAATATGATCAAATCCTGTTATTTCCACTGACCCAGTGTCTTAATCCATTTGAGCTGCTACAACAAGAATTGTAAGCAGTCTGGGTAGGTTACAAGCAATAGGAATTTAATCCCCTACGTTCTAGAAACAAGAAGTCTGAGATCAGAGTGCCAGTCTGGTCAGGTGAGACCCCTCTTCTGGACTGCACACTTTTCATTATATCGTCACATGGTGAGAGGGGCTAGGGAGCTTTGTGGCATCTCTATCATAAAGCATAAATTCTATTCATGAGGGCTCTACCTCATGATATAATCACCGCTCAAAGGACCCATCTTCTAACAGTATCACATTCAGAGGTAGGATTTCAAAATGTAGATTTGGAAGAAACACAAACATTTAAATCACAACATCCAGGTTCAAGCCAAGCTTACTGAAATAGCCTCCTCACTGCTTTGAAACACTGGCTTGTCTATTTACATCAGGAGGACTGAGTATCTCTCAGTGTTCAAAAACATATGAAAACATGTTTGTCAACTTATACAAATAAGTCATATGCAAATATGTTTTAGACAAATTAGACACAATTATTATTGCTAGTTGTATTAGTTTCCATTTACTGTGTGCCTGCCATTCCAGTAAACGAGGTCAAACCATCAGCCACTTCAGTTCCCCCCGACTCCCCATACACACAAATATACACAGCCCCAACAGTACACCATGAAGGAAATTCAGGGTAGAGAAATATTCAAAGCATTATGGTTATGGTTAGCTAAGATGCATACCTAAAGAATAATTTGAATGAACTCAGACTCTTATAGCTTCCCATATATAGAAAAGCACTAAAAGCATTAACTTGAGAGTCTGTTTCTATGATTAGGAGTAATCTTTTGATGTTCAACTCCATTTTTTTCCAGCCCAAAAAAAAAAAAAAAATTTCCTGTATATCCTCGCTTCTCCCTTACCTCTTTGGAACAGTTCCTCAGAGATACTTGAAAAGCTGTCTCCAGGGCTATAGTTTTCAGAAAGATCTTTAAATAAAACTTACATAGCAACTTTCAAGTTGTGCATTTTACTTTAGCCAACAACTGGTATAACAAATTCCCACAAACCAAGTGCTTTACACAACACAAATTTATTTTCTTATAACTCTGTGGGTCAGAAACCAACACAGACCTCCCTGGACTAAAATCAAGGTGTTCACAGGGCTGCATGCCTCATTGGAGAATCTAAGACAGAATTTGTTTCCTCTTCTTTTCCAGAATCTGGAGGCATTCTATTTTCCTCGGTCTGTGATTTCCGTCCTCCATTTTCAAAGCCAGCAGTGGTGAGTCTCGTCTTTCACATATCCCATCTCTCTAACCTCCACTTCCATTTCGTTTCTCTACTTTTCAGGACCCTTGCAGTTACACTGGGCTCGCCTAGATGACCTGGGAAAAATATCTTACCAACTGATTCACAATCTTAATTTTATGAGTGTGTTAGTTGCTCAGTCGTGTCCAACTCTTTGCACTCTTTGCAACCCCATGGACTGTAGTCTGCCAGGCTCCTCTGTCCATGGAATTCTCCAGGCAAGAATACTAGAGTGGTGAGTCAGTTCAGTCACTCAGTCGTGTCCAACTATTTGCAACCCCATGGACTGCAGTATGCCAGGCTTCCCTGTCCATCACAACTCCTGGAGCTTGCTCAAACTCATTTCTGTAGATGAGGACATAGATTTTCCTGACTACCATACTAATCAGACCTTTTTATTGTCCAGTACTAAAATATTGATAATTATTTCTTCAATCCTCTGATTTAATTTAAAACTAACATTTGATATTATATATTTACAAAATAAAACAACAACAAAGGAGAATATTTTATCATAAAAAGAACATTGACATTTAAAGCATATTTCATGGGAATATCTTTGTTTAAAAAAGTCAAATAAAGGAAAAATAGTATTTTGAGATGAAACATATTACAGTACCAGTGCTAATGTAGAAAACTGAGTAATATTTCAACTGACTTGTTTGATCCATCTGTCTGCTTCTCCATACTTTCACTTATTTGAGATAGAATAACAATAATCATCCAAGTGCCTGCTCTGTGCTAACTTGAGTTTTAAGTGTTTTATTCCATGATTCACTAAATTTGCATGGCATTTTGAGAAAGGTGTTATTCTCTTCTTACAAATAATAGAATTGAAGTTTAGAGTGACTTGAATGCCACAATAAGAGACAGAGTGGACATTTGAACTAAAACAAGAAAGCCTGAGAGGTTTAGGTGACTTGCCATGGGAAATTCAGAAAGGCAGTAGCAGAAACATATCTGGAAAAGACAAGTCTCAAATTCAATCCAGTCAATTTGTCACTAATTAGGCAAAAGATTCAAGTTATGCTGATTACACTTTCTCTTTTTTTAAGGGCCTCTTCTGCTTGAGAGAACAAGCAGTTTGGGAAAAGCCCATTTCCAGTTGGCATGTTTACCATGTTCTTCATTTGAAGAGAGCATCCAATTCCAGGAATATTTTTGCCAGTAATAAATTCACTTTAATCGGAAAAGTTACAGAGGATTATCTTAAGTGCCTGCAGAGCAGAAATGACAAGCCAGAGGAACCATCCTTTACGTTCACTGGTAATTGGATACAAAGTGCTGACTCTAAAAGACTGCTCCAATAATGCAATTATTTGCCAAAAATTCTTAATAAATGCATATTTTCTCTTCATGCTTTTCAGAGGCAAGCCACTTTAAAAATCCCAAACAGAGTCAAATGCAACGATTCAGAGTACTTGAGGTTGTGGTTATATACCTCATCTCTGATCTTCCTATGCTAAGATGATGAATGTAAACGGTGCTGTGAGGACCAAAACAATGCTAAATGTGACACCATAAACCATCTGTATTAGTAAATGCAGTGTCATGTTCTCATATATTTCATACTATTTTAAATTCACATTTTATTATTTCATACTATGATTGAATGGATCCTGGTGGTTTGACATAGCAGGTGCGTCAGTAGTCAAATCAACTTGTCATGACCGGCTGAACTCTCAAGAGCATCTTGGAGGCTTGACTTACAGTTCCAGGCTGCATCACCTTACTTGTTTCCCCAGTGGCTGGACTGATGGGACCCCTTTTCTTACTCAACAGAAAACTCATTTTATCTGTTAGAGGTTATCTTACTATTGTACATGCATGCTTAGTCAGTCAGTCGTGTCCCACTCTTGGTGACCCCATGGACTGTAGCCTGCCAGGATCCTCTGTCCATGGGATTCTCCAGGCAAGAATACTGGAGTGGATTGTGATTTCCTTTTCCAGGGAATCTTCCCAACCCAGGGACTGAATACTTGTCTCCTGCATTGGCAGGCAGGTTCTTTACAACTGAGCCACTTGGGAAGCCCTGGAGGGTTTGAGGATTGGCAAGGACTACACATATATCCTTCACTGTTCCTACCATCTGGGTAGGGGCTGGGTGTCCCTCTCCTCTCATAAACCAGAATGACAGCATGACCTTTCACTCCAAAAGTTCCTTCTTCCTTTAAAGACCCCTGAGTTGCACAACCAAGTTTCCTTGCCTTTTATAGTTAAAGGTTGAGATCTATCAGGGGATCTCAGCCATAAGCAGCCTCAGGGTTCTCTAGAAATTGTATGTAAAATTTTATGTGTATAAGGGGAAAGTACACATTTATCAGGGAGAAGAATTCATCAGACATTAAAAGCCAAAAATAAACCAAACCAAAATAAAACAAACAGACAAAAATGTGTGACCTATAGTAGCTTAAAAACAACCAAGAAAGAGGATTGATGAAGTTTTTTCTTTCTCTAAAATTGAGATATTAATTCCAATGAGCTGATGTTGTAGCTCTGGTTTTACAGCTACTGACGGATATTGGTGCTTGTTCCTGTCAGACTTGATGTAAAACAAGGTGATAAATAAATACATAAATAAAGAGAAAAACAAACAAATTAGGTGCTTGTGATAGACAATTAAGGAGAAAAAATTCCTAAAATCCACAAACTATTGTGAAAACAATAGGACTGCCTATATCTACATCCATAGAACATCTATGTTTTGTGCTATCAAAGGCCATGGAAGAGCGTCACCTACAAACACTTTTGCCATAATTAATCACAGCTGGTTCCTTCCTTCTCTACTATTTCCTTTTATATAAGGGTATCACTGAAAATACAAGACAAGAGCTATGATCAGACTAAGCACAGAATGTTCGAGCAATTAGAAGAAGCACCTAACTTAGTTTAAGGAGAGAATGGACATGGGAAGGCTTTTCAGAGGAGTTGAAAGCTAAGCTTAATATTCAACTGTAAGGTCAGAATTGGCTAGGCAAAGAATTGATGTTACATGTAGGGAGAAAGAATACTCCCTGGGAAAAAAAATAGGATATTCCAAACCCCAGGGACCATGCAGAACATATTATCTTTGACAAAGAGAAAGAAGTTCCAAAAGGCTGGAAATTAGAATGGGAGGTCTTGGGCTTTCATGATCATACTAACCAAATGACCAGCTCTCAACCACCAGTTAACTCTCATGTCATATCCTTTATATTACATGTTGCCATCTGAAATTCCTTTATTCAGTCATTCACTCAACAAATATCAACTGACCACCTCACCTATGTTTAAGATCTCATTCTTGTTGCTGGGGATAGAACAGAGAACAGGACAGATCATATTCCCATGGAGCTTAGTATCAGTATCCACTTCATTTACTTAGCTATCTAATCATATATTTCTTCAAATCCAATAAAATGTACATTCCATGAAGACAGGGGCCTCCCATGTCTTCTACAATATCCTCTGCTCAGTATCTAGGACAGTGCTTAGAATGCAAGAGGAGTTAAACAAGTTTTCTGAATGAATTAACTGTGAAGGGTGTAGTAAGAGATGAGACTGGAGAAATGACTGGAATTCAGTGCACTGACACTCCTGATAAACCACGCTGTGAAGACTGAATTTTATTTTCTATGCAATGTGGATATTTTAAGGAGGAATATAATATGATCGGACTTTCGCTTAAGACTCTTCTGGCTATATTATGGAAAATGGGTTGGTATGAAAAGATTATAGACAGAATAACTGCTTTACATTCTTGCTTTTTCCATGAAGCATGTTGTTTTTTATATTTCAGGTCATCATTATTACCTGACCTTCCTCCCATCTGAGTTGCAACTCCTGCTGATTTCTCCTCCTGTTCCTCTTAACATTGGAACCTTACCTCTTCCCGCATACCTTGGATGTTTGATGTCTCCATTTCACTTCTTACTTAGTTTATCTCATTTCATCCCTTGTTTTTAAATACCATTTATATGCTGACAATTCCTCATATTTATCATCAGAGGGATCTCTTCTTTGAATTCTAGATTTGCCTTACATATATCACATTAACTGGTTCTCTGCCTAGAATGTTCCTACAATAAATTCATATAATTTCTTCTCTCATCTCTTTTAAATCTTTGTTAAAATGTCACCTTTTTAGTGAGGTTTTCTCTGATTTCCGAGTTTAAAATGGAAACCTCCTCTTCATTACTCCCTATATGTTTTGGTTGCTTTTACTTTTACCTATAAAATTTCTTTGAACTGTGGTGTTTGAGAAGACTCTTGAGAGTCCCTTAGATTGCAAGGAGATCGAACCAGTCAATCCTAAAGGAAATCAATCCTGACTATTCACTGGAATGACTGATGATGAAGCTGAAGCTCCAATACTTTGACCACCTGATGCACAGAGCTGACTTATTAGGAAAGAGTCTGATGCTGGAAAGAGTGAAGGCAGGAGAAGAAGGGGACAACAGAGGATGAGATGGATGGATGGCATTACCGACTCAATGGACATGAGTTTGAGCAAGCTTCAGGAGATGGAGAAGGACAGGGAAGCCTGGCATGCTGCAGTCTATGGGGTCACAAAGAGTCAGACATGACTGACAGACTGAACAACAACAACATAATTTATTACCTTCTAACATACTATATATCTTATTTTTATTGTCTTCTTCCCTGAAATATAATGTAAGTTCCTAGAGGTAAGGAGCTTTTAACTATTTTGTGCACACAGACAAATGCACACACATATTCATGCACACAAACATACATACTAATGATTTAAGTTAGTGTTGTCAGTAATAATCTGCAACAAAATGTATACCAAAGTAATATAATTGTGATAGCTGCGCTAGCTCAGTTAGAAATTACTGAGCACTACAGTGAGCCAGAGGAAGCCAGACCCTAAAGATCATCATTTTTGATGTAACAGACTTTAATATATCTTTGTGTAGGGATATATTTGTAGCAGCAAATAATAAAATAGCTGCATAGTAAACATTTTTGACTGACTCTTGACTCAGAATATGCTTTTACTATTTTTCAATTAGACTATACACAAGGAAACTCAGAAAGAGAGTCACATATACCTATTATTATATATAAAATAGATAATAAAGGCCTACTGTATAGCACAGGGAACTCTATTCAGTATTCTATAATGATCTATATGGGAAAAGAATCTAAAAAAGAGAGGATATATTTATATGTATAACTGATTCACTTTACTGTACAGCAGAAACTAACAACATTGTAAATAAACCATATTCCAATAATTTTTTTTTAATTTAGATTTAGTCACTTTAGGTTTTGTATAGAAAAGAACTTAAAGGGATGGGGTGTGTGTGTGCATGTGTGTGAAGTTAAGTTTATAGCATCCTTACATTATTAACTGTAGTTAGAAAAAAAGAGGTTTAATTTCACTCTTTTACTTTTTGAGTAGTTTTGCATAGTGGTTAAGCATAAAAAGTCTGAGTTTCTGTTCAGTCCCCACAGCTACGTGAGCTAGGGCTGATAACCTGATCTGTCTGAACTTCAGTTTTATTATTTGTAAGACTGAAATAACATCACTTCTGTGGAAGGGGGATGGTAAGGACTAAGTGTGATAACATCTGTTAAGCTCTTAGAGTGCCTGGTACCTAGTGAAGAATTAGTTTCCTGAATCAACTAATGTCAGACATGTATCTACTAGATACCTGGCACTATCTTTAGTTTTGAATATACAGTGATACAGAGCAGGCATCTTCCTTGTATTAATTATTGTTATCACTGTTATTATAAGGAGGTACAATCTTCTCATTAGCCTCTGACCTGTAACTTTCCCTTCTTTTTTCACTCTGACAACTCAACTCAAGACGTTAAATTTACAGAGCGAATATACTGTGCTGCTCTAGTATGGAAACAGATTCAGCGTGGTTTGGCCACAGTGTAATATCCATGTTCACTTGGTTGAGAATCATGTCCTTTGGGACTTGTCAGTGACCTGGAGCCTTCATACAGTGCCAGCATCTCCAAGGTTTCCAAAAAAGATAACATGGGAGTTGTTTTTATGAAATGGATTCAGTTTCCTGAAGAATTCTTCCATATTTTATAATCTCATAAAAGAAGAGCAATATTCCAGTCCCTTGGGAGACACCTTTTTCATCTCTGAGATAACATATTCTGTAATAAGAGACTTAGTAAGGGCAGGGGATTAGGGTGTGCTGAATTGAAGGAGGTGGAGGTCTGCTCTGCTCTTGCATCACTGCCAGGTTTACACTGATAATGAATTGATTTGCTGACTAAAGGAATCAAGTGGTTAAAAACAAGCAAACAAACAAACAAAGGCTTTCTGCCAAGGAAATAAAATACTGGATTTTAAACCTCAACACTCAAGGAAGGCCTTCAAGATGATGTCTTTAGTTTAAGAAATCAGCTTTCAGTTCAGTTCAGTTCAGTCACTCAGTCGTGTCCGACTCTTTGTGACCTCATGAATCGCAGCACGCAGGCCTCCCTGTCCATCACCAACTCCCGGAGTTCACTCAGCCTCACATCCATCGAGTCAGTGATGCCATCCAGCCATCTCATCCTCAGTCGTCCCCTTCTTTTCCTGCCCCCAATCCCTCCCAGCATCAGAGTCTTTTCCAATGAGTCAACTCTTCACATCACGTGGCCAAAATACTGGAGTTTCAGCTTTAGCATCATTCCTTCCAAAGAAATCCCAGGGCTGATCTCCTTCAGAATGGACTGGCTGGATCTCCTTGCAGTTCAAGGGACCCTGAAGAGTCTTCTCCAAGACCACAGTTCAAAAGCATCAATTCTTCAGCGCTCAGCTTTCTTTACAGTCCAACTCTCACATCCATACATGACTAACGGAAAAACCATAGCCTTGACTAGATGGACCTTTGTTGGCAAAGTAATGTCTCTGCTTTTGAATATGCTATCTAGGTTGGTCACAACTTTCCTTCCAAGGAGTAAGCGTCTTTTAATTTCATGGCTGCAGTCACCATCTGCAGTGATTTTGGAGCCCCCAAAAATAAAATCTGACACTGTTTCCACTGTTTCCCCATCTATTTCCGAAATGGAGTAGCCACTACAGTCAACAAGAGTCCGAAATGCAGTACTTGGATGCAGTCTCAAAAACAACAGAATGATCTCTGTTCCTCTCCAAGGCAAACCATTCAATATCACGGTAATCCAAGTCTATGCCCCAACCAGTAAAGAAGCTGAAGTTGAAGGGTTTTATGAAGACCTACAAGACCTTTTAGAACACCCAAAAAAGATGTCCTTTGCATTATAGGGGACTGGAATGCAAAAGTAGGAGGTCAAGAAACACCTGGAGTAACAGGCAAATTTGGCCTTGGAGTATGGAATGAAGCAGGGCAAAGACTAATAGAGTTCTGCCAAGAAAATGCACTGGTCATAGCAAACACCCTCTTCCAACAACACAAGAGAAGACTCTACACATGGACATCACCAGATGGTCAACACCAAAATCAGATTGATTATATTCTTTGCAGCCAAAGATGGAGAAGCTCTATACAGTCAACAAAAACAAGACTGGGAGCTGACTGTGGCTCAGATCATGAACTCCTGATTGCCAAATTCAGACTTAAATTGAAGAAAGTAGTGAAAACCACTAGACCATTCAGGTATGACCTAAATCAAATCCCTTATGTGGAAGTGAGAAATAAATTTAAGGGACTAGATCTGATAGATAGAGTGCCTGATAACTATGGACTGAGGTTCATGACATTGTACAGGAGACAGGGATCAAGATCATTCCCATGGAAAAGAAATGCAAGAAAGCAAAATGGCTGTCTGGGAAGGCCTTACAAATAGCTGTGAAAAGAAGAGAAGCAAAAGGCGAAGGAGAGAATGAAAGACATAAGCATCTGATTGCAGAATTCCAAAGAATAGCAAGAAGAAATAAAGCCTTCCTCAGCGATCAATGCAAAGAAACAGAGGAAAAGAAAAGAATGGGAAAGACTAAAGATCTCTTCAAGAAAATTAGAGATACTAAGGGAACATTTCATGCCAAGATGGGCTGATAAAGGACAAAAATGATCTGGACCTAACAGAAGCAGATGATATTAAGAAGAGGTGGCAAGAATACACAGAAGAACTGTACAAAAAAGATCATCACAACCAAGATAACCACGATATTGAGAAATAGATTTAAGGTACTAGATCTGATAGAGTGCCTGATGAACCATCAATGGAGGTTTGTGACATTGTACAGGAGACAGGGATCAAGACCGTCCCCATGGAAAAAAAAAATGCAAAAAACCAAAATGGCTCTCTGTGGAGGCCACAAATAGCTGTGAAAAGAAGAGAAGCAAAAAGCAAAGGAGAAAAGGAAAGATATAAGCATCTGAATGCAGAGTTCCAAAGAATAGCAAGAAGAGATAAGAAAGCCTTCTTCAGCAATCAATGCAAAGAAATAGAGGAAAAGAACAGAATGGGAAAGACTAGAGATCTCTTCAAGAAAATTAGAGATACCAAGGGAACATTTCATGCAAAGATGGGCTCGATAAAGGACAGAAATGGTCTGGACCTAACAGAAGCAGAAGATATTAAGAAGAGGTGGCAAGAATACACGGAAGAACTGTACAAAAAAGATCTTCATGACCCAGATAATCATGATGATGTGTTGACTAATCTAGAGCCAGACATCTTGGAATGTGAAGTCAAGTGGGCCTTAGAAAGCATCACTACGAACAAAGCTAGTGGAGGTGATGGAATTCCAGTTGAGCTGTTTCAAATCCTGAAAGATGATGCTGTGAAAGTGCTGCACTCAATTTGCCAGCAAATCTGGAAAACTCAGCAGTGGCCACAGGACTGGAAAAGGTCAGTTTTCATCCCAATTCCAAAGAAAGGCAATGCCAAAGAATGCTCAAACTACTGCACAATTGCACTCATCTCACACACTAGTAATCAGCTTACACTTCCTTAAAGTCATCCCAGCATGGGTTATTCTCCCTCTCTCTTTCCTAGGAGAAAAATATTGACAACACATATATTTGATAGAGACTTTCATGCAGAGTTTTAAATAGCTCTTACATTCAATAAGACAAAAAAACCAATTAAAAAAATAGATGAAGCCTTTGAACTGCTTCTCCAGAGGAGAAGATAAACAAATGCTCATTAAGCACATGGAAAGATGGTCAACATCCTCACCAAGAAAGGGAAGGCAAATTAAAACCTCAATGAGCTACCACTGTACACCATTAGAGTAGCTAAATGAGAGTGATAATAAATAAGAAGCAATAACACTGAGTAAAGGTAAAGGTGTAGAGCAATTGTGACTCTCATATATTATTGCTGGTAGAAAATGTAAAATGGTCTCATTGCTTTGAAAACTATATGGCTGCAGTTTTCAGCAAAAGTAAATACAGACTTATATGAACCAGCATTCTAATACTTGACATTTACACAAGAGGAAGGCAAACGTATCTGTACTTTGGTATCATTGGGAGCTTGTTAGAAATGAAGAATCTCAAGCACCATCCTAGACTGATGGAATCCAAAGCTACACTTTTACAGCACCATTATGGAGTTTGCACACATATTACTGTTTGAGAAGTACTGTCCTGAGAAGCATTAAGCTCTTTCAAAGGGAGATGTTTCTTTCACATTCTTCAAGTGAGAATTCTCAGATTTTCATGATTCAGTCATTCAAATTCCCCTAGAACGGTAAATGACAGCACTTAAACTAGTAGGCCATTGATGTCACTTAGAATCACAGCCAGAGAGCTTTTCAACCCCATGTCATTTTGAGGGTTTATCATAGGGAATTTATTCTATTGCCAGGTACCCAAATACATCAGCAGAATAACCTTAAGATATAGATATATAGCTACAGATATACAGTTTCCCAGGTGGTTCAGCAGTAAAGAATCCTGCAAAGCAGAAGCCACTGGAGATGTGATCTCAGTCCCTGCGCTAGGAAGATCCCCTGTTGTAGGAAATGGCAACCTAATTCAGTATTCTTGCCTGGAGAATCCCGTGAACAGAGGTGCCTGGCCAGCTACAGTGGTATTGGATCACAAAAGACCCAACTGAAGAGACTCAGCATGCACCCATGCATACTGTATTAATATATATGCACACACATACGTACAGAATAACAGTTGTAAGCTTAATAGATTATAATAACCATAAGAATTTTAAAATTTGCTAATAAGATTTACTATGTGCCTGACACTGTTGTATATACGTAAAAGTATATATGTAATAATTTATATCTGATCATAATCCCTAGGAGGTCAGTATTATTATTATACTCAGTAGCCTGAAAGAGGGTATGATTTTCATAGAATCTATTACTGAGAACAAAAGTAAAGAGTTGAAGAAAACTGTCTGAAATTTTTTTTTTTTTTACAAATAGATTAGAATGCAATAAAGGCCTCACTGTAAATTAAGTAAAATCCTAGCCATATAACTTGCTTAAAAGAAAGGGAATTTGTTTTACAGTTTAATTGATTTGAAGGTAGAAATTGCTGAGTGGGTACTGATTACCTTGCTGAAGATGCAAACAATTGGCAACAATCATACCGATTATAAGCCACTTAAGCAACCTCAATTAAATTAGTGGTAATGCTAAACTACTTCATCTTGCATAGAGATTGGTTTAATTTTTATGTAAATTCAAACTCTGGTTGTGCAAATCCTAATTGTCTAACAACAAATCAAGCTAGATTATTCCCATTTGTCTTTGCGGAAATCTGAAAGCTGCATTCCAAGCTGTGGTAGGTGTACACAGAGACCAATACCATCTCTCCAAAAAAAAATCCTGTGAAGGAGACTCAAAGATCAAGTCCATTTTGCTGACTTAACATTGACAATTAGGCAGGGTGAATGAAATGAGAAAGTGACAGATTGAAGATCACCAGCATTTAAGAGCACCATAGAAAAGAAAATGCACTGCACCAGGGGTTTATAGCCCTAACTAAATTCTGATTCTGCCAAACACTTACTGTGTAATCTTGAAAAAGTCTCTTTCTATTAGTTAGCTATTACTGTGTGATAAAAACTCACACAGTTTCAATGGATTTTTTAAAAAAGCGATTTATTCTTAAGAACCTGAAGGTTGGTTGGGGTTTGGCTGATCTTGGCTGACCTCACCTGGGATTGGCTCCAAACTCTCATCTGAGAACATGTCTGCTTCACTTGTCACTCATCCTCCTCGGGCCAGGATTACCTAAGACACGTCCTATCCATGGCTAAAGGCAAGAAATGCAAAAGGGCAAGTTCAACCATGCAAGCTCATTTCATGTCCTGTTGTCATGTCTATCTGCCAAAACAAAACACAAACTAAGCTTAAGTTGAAGGAGGAGGGGAGTCTACTTCATTACTATGAGGCCATGACATGGGTATGGATGACCAATAACTCAAGCCATCATGTTCTTTCCCTTTTATTTAGCTTCCACAGCCATAAATCAAAGACAGTAGATTACCATCAGGAGACTTGCAACTCTTAACAAATCCTGCAAATGTAGCAGAAATTCTATGGCATTCTATAGTACTATTTATAAACTACTGCCCTGCTGACTGGATTCAGACATGGTTTAGATTATCTGCTGAGAATTTTAAAATAATCTTAACTGGCTGAAATTATTTTTAAAATCAGGATATTTCACACAAAACCCCAGAATTCAGATGTTTCTTGTGGGCTCATAATATTTGGCAGTGGTGATACTGACTAGAAGCCCCCTCTACACAGGGCAGATCTCTGCAGATCCCCACTGCTCCCCTACTTGTCCTCTACACTCTCTCTATTATCACACATCCACCCCACTTCACTTATTTATATTATTTGCCTCAACTGTGGCCATTTTTTCATTTCTATCTTGGGATTTCAGGTTTGAGTTCTTGCTCTTCAACTGCCAGCTACTCACATTCCAAATAAGTCACTTAACATACCTGAGGTATATTTTTCTCATTTCAAACAGAAAAATGAAATTCTGGAAGTCTTTAAGGAACTTCCCTGCTCTACCATTCCATAATTCTAAAGGCATAAGATCAAAGACTATGATATCCATCAAGATATCTCATAAAGAAAGGAAAGAGATCTATTTCAAGAGCTGACCGTGGCTTTCAAATGAACATACACTAACCAAGTTCTGGAAATTGAAAGCCAACAGAGCAATCAGGAGTGGTGCTTGCACAGTGGGTCTCAAAGGAGCCCACGAAAGCAAAGGACCAATTAGAGAAAAAGATAAATTGTTGAGTTGGGCTGAACATCAGCAAGGTTTTCCTAATAGGCAAGTCTTTAAACTGGCATGCTTTCCCAGGAGAAGTGGCAGAAAGTTATTTAAAATAGGGCTGAACAAAGCATTTCAATTCTGTAAACAAAATTCTCACTTAAACCAGGGCTATTGACTCAAGGATAGGATGTTTCTTTCCCATCATTTACTAAGTTGACTTTAGGCTACAACAAAAATAAATAATGTTTGCTGTGGGTTTGTCATATATAGCTTTTATTATGCTGAAGTGTGTTCCTCTATTCCTGCTTTCTGGAGGGCTTTTTATCATAAATGGATGTTGAATTTTGTCAAAGGCTTTCCCTGCCTCTATTGAGATAATCATATGGTTTTTATTTTTCAATTTGTTAATGTGGTGTATTGCATTGATTGATTTGCAGATATATTGAAGAATCCTTGTCCTAAAGTCAGGAACAAGACAAGGGTGCCCACTCTCACCACTACTATTCAACATAGTTTTCAAAGTTTTGGCCACAGCAATCAGAGCAGAAAAAGAAATAAAAGTAATCCAGATTGGAAAAGAAGAAGTAAAACTCTCACTGTTTGCAGATGACATGATCCTCTACATAGAATACCCTAAAGACTCCACCAGAAAATTACTAGAGCTAATCAATAAATATAGTAAAGTTACAGGATATAAAATTAACACAGAGAAGTCCCTAGCATTCCTATACACCAACAATGAGAAAACAGAAAGAGAAATTAAGGAAAGAATTTCATTCACTATTGCAATGAAAAAATAAATTACTTAGGAATTTTTTGTTTTTTTCCACTCAGTTGTGTCCGACTCTTTGTGACCCCATGGACTGTAGCCTACCAGGCTCCTCTACCTAAAGACACAAAAGACCTATATTAGAAAACTATAAAACAGTGGTGAAAGAAATCAAATAGGACACTAATAGATGGAGAAATATATCATGCTCACGGATTGGAAGAATCAAAATAGTGAAAATGAGTATACTGCCCAAAGCAATCTACAGATTCAATGCAATCCCTATCAAGCTACCAACAGTATTTTCACAGAGCTGGAATAAATAATTTCACAATTTGTATGGAAATACAAAAAACCTCGAATAGCCAATGCAATCTTGAGAAAGAAGAATGGAACTGGAGGAATCAACCTGCCTGACTTTAGGCTCTACTACAAAGCCACAGTCATCAAGACAGTATGGTACCGACACAAAGACAGAAATATAGATCAATGAAACAAAATAGAGAGCCCAGAGATAAATCCACACACCTATGGACACCTTATCTTCGACAAAGGAGGCAAAAATATACAATGGAGAAAAGACAATCTCTTTAAGTGGTGCGGGAAAACTGGTCAACCACTTGTAAAAGCATGAAACTAGAATACTTTCTAACACCATACACAAAAATAAACTCAAAATGGATTAAAGATCTAAACATAAGACCAGAAACTATAAAACTTCTAGAGGAAAACATAGGCAAAACACTCTCCGACATAAATCACAGCAGGATCCTCTACGACCCACCTCCCAGAATATTAGTTCTCCAAAGAAGACATACAAGTGGTTAACAAACACATGAAAAGATGCTCAACATCACTTATTATCAGAGAAATGCAAATCAAGACCACAATGAGGTATCATTTCACGCCAGTTAGAATGGCTGCTATCCAAAAGTCTACAAGCAATAAATGCTGGAGAGGGTGTGGAGAAAAGGGAACCCTCTTACACTGTTGGTGGAAATGCAAACTAGTACAGCCACTATGGAGAACAGTGCAGAGATTCCTTAAAAAACTGGAAATAGAACTTCCATATGACCCAGCAATCCCACTGCTGGGCAAACACATCGAGGAAACCAGAACTGAAAGAGACATGTGTACCCCAGTGTTCACTGCAGCACTGTTTGTAATAGCCAGGACATGGAAACAACCTAGATGTCCATCAGCAGACGAATGGATAAGAAAGCTGTGGTATATATACACAATGGACTATTACTCAGCCATTAAAAAGAATACATTTGAATCAGTTCTAATGAGGTCTATGAAATGAGCTGATTACACAGAGTGAAGCAAGCCAGAAAGAAAAACACCAATACAGTATACTAATGCATATATTGGAGAATTTTGAGCATTACTTTACTAGCATGTGAGATGAGTGCAATTGTGCAGTAGTTTGAGCATTCTTTGGCATTGCCTTTCTTTGGAATTGGGATGAAAACTGACCTTTTCCAGTCCTGTGGCCACTGCTGAGTTTTCCAGATTTGCTGGCAAATTGAGTGCAGCACTTTCACAGCACCATCTTTCAGGATTTGAAACAGCTCAACGGGAATTCCATCACCTCCACTAGCTTTGTT
>SJXQ01007860.1:322322-345942 GCA_006408695.1 Aepyceros melampus
CCGTCTAGTCAAGGCTATGGTTTTTCCTGTGGTCATGTATGGATGTGAGAGTTGGACTGTGAAGAAGGCCGAGCGCAGAAGAATTGATGCTTTTGAACTGTGGTGTTGGAGAAGACTCTTGAGAGTCCCTTGGACTGCAAGGAGATCCAACCAGTCCATTCTGAGGGAGATCAACCCTGGGATTTCTTTGGAAGGAATGATGCTAAAACTGAAACTCCAGTACTTTGGCCACCTTATGCGAAGAGTTGACTCATTGGAAAAGACCCTGATGCTGGGAGGGATTAGAGGCAGGAGGAGAAGGGGACGACCAAGGATGAGATGGCCGGATGGCATCATGGACTCAATGGACGTGAGTCTGAGTGAACTCTGGGAGTTGGTGATGGACAGGGAGGCCTGGCGTACTGCGATTCATGGGGTCGCAAAGAGTCAGACACGACTGCGCGACTGAAGTGAACTGAACTGAATGCATATATATGGAATTTAGAAAGATGGTAATGATTACTCTGTATGTGAGACAGCAAAAAGACACAGATGTATAGAACAGTCTTGGACTCTGTGGGAAAGGGTGAGAGTGGGATGATTTGGGAGAATGGCATTGAAACATGTATATTATCATATATGAAGTGAATCGCCAGTCCAGGTTCAATGCATGATATAGGTTGCTCGGGGCTGGTGTACTTGGATGACCCAGAGGGATGGGATGGGGAGGGAGGTGGGAGAGGTGTTCAGGATGGGGAACACATGTACACTTGTGGTGGATTCATGTCAATGTATGGTAAAACCAATACAATATTGTAAAGTAATTGGCCTCCAATTAAAATAAATAAATTTATATTTAAAAATTAAATAATGAAGAAAGATCACAACCTAGGATGGGGCTGGGAGACATAATCCTTTTACACTTGCATGCATTCCTCAGGCCTTTTAGTTTAACGCAGATGGTCAAGACATCTCTAAAACAATGATCTATTGCCACCAGCAATGTGTGTTAAATGCTCATGCAAAAAAACTGAATGCAGACACACTGTTTTGTACACTGTTACGAATGCAAGGTTTCAGGCTGCCACTCAGTTTGCCCTATAGAAGGAAGAGATTTTTGTTTTCCTCCTAATCTGCTACACATATTTTTGGAGGTATTTTGGGATAATTGTGCTTGTTATTCAATTATTTAAGACAGAGTGTTTGCTGACAACTCAATATTCTATTTTTTCCTTTCTTCTCTTTGAATAGGAAAGTTAAAATGGATAAACGAAGATAACTGGCTTGGCTTGGGAATGGGTAAGGGAAACAGACAAACCTGAAGCAAGGAAGCCCCCCATCCCCACCACCCTGTCCCATCTCATTAGCCAAGGTATTAAGGGTGACCAAGGAAAAAGCTTACAGAAACACTTTGAAGTGCTACAGCAAATACATGCTCTCCTAGAGGATTAACATAATGAGAGCAAGCAGGCCCCTGGAATTAGCTCATTGTCATAAAGGGCAAATTTGATTAGAGGCATACAGGAATGTGAACTGATTACATTTGTAATAATCCATTATCCAAAAGCAGTACCATATTCATTCACTAAACAAACGTTTACTATGTATCAGAGTTATTCTCCTAAAAACTGAAAGACTAGCCAAGGTTGTTTCCTGCATGCCCCCACCTCTCCCATTCTGTTTCTAGAACTTTAAACACAGTAACTCCTCTGGCATTCTTGTGCTGCCAGGGAATCATCTGACATTCATGACAGTTATCTGATAAATGTGCTAAGGATTAAACAAATTCTACCTTGTGGATCCAAAGAAGGAACTGATTAAAACAATGATGTGAATCATTAATGAGGACTATAATGGGGAAAATCTAGGTGGGAGAAAAAGGAATATCTCACAGGAGAAGAATACTTCAAAAGTTTCATTTTTTTTCTTTTTTTAATATAAATTTATTTATTTTAATTGGAGGCTAATTACTTTACAATATTGCAGTGGTTTTACTTCAGGGAATTCATGGAAATAGATGCAAACTAGCAAAAATTGTGAGCAAAGAGATTAAACAAATTCTACCTTGTGGATCCAAAGAAGGAACTGATTAAAACAATGATGTGAATCATTAATGAGGACTATAATGGGGAAAATCTAGGTGAGAGAAAAAGGAATATCTCACAGGAGAAGAATACTTCAAAAGTTTCATTTTTTTTCTTTTTTTAATATAAATTTATTTATTTTAATTGGAGGCTAATTACTTTACAATATTGCAGTGGTTTTACTTCAGGGAATTCATGGAAATAGACGCAAACTAGCAAAAATTGTGAGCAAAGAGATTCGCCTCACAAATCTTCAAGAAAGTACAAAATAAAATATAATTTAATTTATTTAATTGGAGGAAACACAATAAAACATATGAGAAGTTGGGAGGAAATAGTTATCACCACACGTTCTGGAAGACTGTTGATTAGTTCAGCACTTTGGAGGCAATTCTGTCACATCTGAATTAATATTAAGTGTCTATCTTCCATAATCTAACAGTTTCACATCCTAGTATCTACTTTAGAGACACCCATTGGTCCTTAAGAGAAGGCATGATCAAGCAATATTTGTATTAGCAAAAACTTGGAAGCAAATTAAATATCCACCAATAAGGGAATAGTTCAATTTGGATATTTGTATAAAATCCTCCAACTTAATAATATTGTAAGCTAAATGGATTAAAAACAAATAAATGCAAATAATAAGCAAATTACCATACAGATCAAACAAAATGTGGCTATAGGCAAAATTCAGCCCAAGGACCCTCAACATACAAACTCTGCTTCAATATTATTCAGATCTTATATGTTCTTTAATTCAAAATGTACCTTTTTAAAGTGAATAATACTAAGCAATAAATATAACCTTTTTGAAAATCTATTAGGTATGGATTACTATGTCTAGGGTTTTATATGTATATATCTTCTTGTCCTTGCAGAAAGCATGCAATATAGTTATTACACTTTTTCAGTGTTAAAGGTAGAGATGGTTTGGGAATTTCTGTTTACAAAAGACGAGCTGTCTGTGTCACCAGTCTAATCTTGAAATAGTCTCAGCCAGAATGGGGCTGAGTTTCTATTTCCAGAGAACAGGGTTCAGTTTAACCAGTTTACAACTGAGCAAATTTAGAAAGACGTCATAGCATTTATGTTTTTGCTGTGCACACAAAGACAGTGCCTGGGGGAAACGTTAGGTGCATCTCTTACTGGTTGACCAAGATGGACTTAACACTCCCCTCAGGGCCATTAAACTCAGACAGGCTTTTTCTTTTCATTGACCTCCTTTTCTTGAAGAAATTTTTAAATAGAAAGTTGTAATTATAAATTATTTCCCTGCTCCTTCAAGATACAAATCTTTTTAAAAGCCTTCTGTCCCTTGGAACTGTCTTTCTCAAGGACTTGGGAGCCTCTGAGATGTAAACATTAAGGGAGATATCACCCCAGTCTCCTAGTTTGCATGGTAGGGAAGGAGCCTAACTTTCGTGTCCTAAATGTTCCAAGTTGTAAAACTACCTCTTGTCATGAAGATACAAGAAAGCTGACTTTTCCTTCTGGTAAGACCAGTTAGCAAACACACATGGCCTGTAACTAACTCCCATCTCTCCCTCACCCACTGCCTCCCCCAGCTCTTAAAAACTCTCTAGTCCATTGCTTCAGTAGAATTGATTTCAGACCCAGTACTGGTCTCTCATCCCTATGGCAATCACCTTGGAAAAAAAACTGTACTTATGTGTTTAAGTTTGGTGTAATTTTTGCTTTGACATGATCTATTTTGTATTTTTCAAGTGATTGGGGGAAGCTCAGAGATTCATAAGGAAAAGAGGTTAAGAGAAAAGGGTAGAAGAGTTTGTTTACTGTATAGAAGACAGCAGCCCCTCATTCCTGTCATGTTAAGAAAACAAACTTTCTGAAACATATATTAAAGCTAATTCTGGCAGGTTATATAAAAATTACATTTTATATTTATTTAGCATTTAATATTATTTAGGTACTTTTGCATTTCCCAAACTCTATTTGACTGTCCAAGTCTCTCTTTCAATTAAGATTTGTTCTTTAAAAGTGACAGAGGAGCTAATTCAAATGGGCTTAAGCATAAAAGTAGTTTGCTGTATCAATAATTTAAAAGTTTACGAGTATTCAGGTCAGGTTCTCAACAGTATCTTCAGTGGTTGTTCTCTCTTTAAGCCCTGGCTTCCTCCTCCCTGCCTTCATTTTTAAGTTTGAGCTTCCTTTGAGGTTACGAAGTTCAGTTCAGTTCAGTTCAGTTCAGTCGTGCAGTCGTGTGCGACTTTGCGACCCCATGAATCACAGTACGCCAGGCCTCCCTGTCCATCACCAACTCCAGGAGTTCACTCAGACTCACGTCCACTGAGTCCGTGATGCCATCCGGCCATCTCATCCTTGGTCGTCCCCTTCTCCTCCTGCCTGCAATCCCTCCCAGCATCAGGGTCTTTTCCAATGAGTCAACTCTTCGCATAAGGTGGCCAAAGTACTGGAGCTTCAGTTTTAGCATCATTCTTTCCAAAGAAATCCCAGGGTTGATCTCCCTCAGAATGGACTGGTTGGATCTCCTTGCAGTCCAAGGGACTCTCAAGAGTCTTCTCCAACACCACAGTTGAAAAGCATCAATTCTTTGGTGCTCAGCCTTCTTCACAGTCCAACTCTCACATCCATACATGACCACAGGAAAAACCACAGCCTTGACTAGATGGACCTTAGTCGGCAAAGTAATGTCTCTGGTTTTGAATATACTATCTAGGTTGGTCATCACTTTTCTTCCAAGGAGTAAGCATCTTTTAATTTCATGGCTGCAGTCACCATCTGCAGTGATTTTGGAAAAACATCTATTTCTGCTTTATTGACTATGCCAAAGCCTTTGACTGTGTGGATCACAATAAACTGTGGAAAATTCTGAAAGAGATGGGAATACCAGACCACCTGACCTGCCTCTTGAGAAATCTGTATGCAGGTCAGGAAGCAACAGTTAGAACTGGACATGGANCACTGTTTCTGTTTCCTCATTTATTTCCCATGAAGTGATGGGACCAGATGCCATGATCTTCGTTTTCTGAATGTTGAGCTTTAAGGCAACTTTTTCACTCTCCTCTTTCACTGTCATGAAGAGGCTTTGTAGTTCCTCTTCACTTTCTGTCATAAGGGTGGTGTCATCTGCATATCTGAGGTTACTAATATTTCTCCCGGCAATCTTGATTCCAGCTTGTATTTGCCAAAAATCAGCACTTACTCACTCTCCTCCACGACAGAGGCTCTCTGAATTACCAGCTTTGCAATCACAAGTCTCTGAAGCTGATGGTTTCTCTGCCTTTCCAGTTTTAAGAAATCCTGACACTCAAGGACACATAATACCTTAATATGAAGGTATTAGTTTTTTTACATGCAACAAATGAAAAAGGCTATAACTATGTATGGCCCACATTCACCTTTTACTAAAGAGCTTCTAAATGCTCTGGCATCTTCTATTGGAAACTTTATTATTCCTTATGCTTGGCAAATTATAGAAAAGCTCTCCTTAAACCAGGAGAATGTGCTTAAACCATGGACTGTGGTTTTATGATATAGCCAGAGATCATGCTAACAAGAATGCTTGAGCTGGCACTCCTCAAATCCAAATTACTTTTGAAATGTTAACTGACGCCAGACAATTTGATACCATAGAAGCTCAAATACAATGCCCTCCCTTGTTGCATGAACAATTAAAACCAGTGGCCCTTGAAGCTTGAGATTGAATTACTCTTCAAGCTACACTAAAATATTACAAGGACCTAATGAAAATTATGCTGATTTTTTAACTAGATTAGAAACTATTTCCCGTACTGTAATCGGAGAAGAAACCAAAAAACAGCTAGAGAAATTACTTGAAGAATGCTTGAGCTGGCACTCCTCAAATCCAAATTACTTTTGAAATGTTAACTGACGCCAGACAATTTGATACCATAGAAGCTCAAATACAATGCCCTCCCTTGTTGCATGAACAATTAAAACCAGTGGCCCTTGAAGCTTGAGATTGAATTACTCTTCAAGCTACACTAAAATATTACAAGGACCTAATGAAAATTATGCTGATTTTTTAACTAGATTAGAAACTATTTCCCGTACTGTAATCGGAGAAGAAACCAAAAAACAGCTAGAGAAATTACTTGCTTATGAGAATGCAAATCAGGAATGTCAAAAAACTATCGCTTCAATCCATGAGACTGGGACTATTATTGATTATTTGAAGGCTTGTCACATCTAGGATCAGAAACTCAAAAGATGCAAATGCTAGCTGAGACAATGGCTGCTGCCTTTAGAAAGGGAAATAAAGGAATCTGTCCTCGCTGCCATAGAGGAATGCATTGGGCCAAAGATTGTAAATCAAATTTGATATTGAAAGAAAATCTATTCCAAAAAACTCCAAGCAGGGGACCCCCCAGGTCCCCTTCAAGAAAAACCAGGGGCAAATTCTATCTTTCCCTCCAACTGTCAATATCTGGCAATGCTGCCGTCGATATACCAGCCCTGTTATTTTTTCCTTTACCCTCAAGCAATCCCTTCTAAAATACCTACCGAACTTTTTGGACCCCTGCCCCTACAAACCTTCGGCCTTTTACTTGGCCAATCTAGTTTGACTTCTAAGGGAATTACTGTTCACCCTGGAATAATTGATTCAGATTATAAAGGAGAGATTCATTATTATGATGTCATCTCAGATTCTATGACAATTCAAAAAAGGGGACAAAATTGCTCAATTACTTCTTTTACTTTACATTTCCTTTAACTCCTCTAATAATGTACGGACAGGCGAATTTGGCAGTACAGATCAAAAACAATCCTTATGGACATCATTGGTATCTGAATATGCCCAATCAAATATAAATATCAAAATTAATGGTAAAAGATTTTCTGGCCTCCTTGACACTGGATCTAATAATAATATTACTATTATTTCCAAACACTTGTGGCCCAAATTCTGGCCTATACAAAAAATCTCTTGCGAAATTGCGGGAATTTTTCAAACCAAAGTACAAGAAATTCATCAAAATGTTCAAATCTACCCATATGAAGGACCAAAAGGCCAGCCTGCAACATTAAGACCTTATGTGATAAATGCACCCCTTCATCTAATAGGAAGGGACTTATGCAATAGCAAACTCAGATATACATTCCACATTTTTCCTAGGGGCCATTGCTCATTTAACAAACAAAGCAATTATTAAAATAACTTGGAAGAATGACGAGCCTATTTGGACAGAGCAATGGCCCCTTACAAAAGAAAATCACAGGCTACTAAAGAACTTATAGAAATACAATTAGAATTAAAACATTGAGGAACCTTGCTCTCCTTGGAATTCTTCGATTTTTGTTATAAAAAAGAAATCTAACAAATGGCATCTCTTAACAGACCTTAGAAAAGTTAATGCATCTGTGAAACCTATGGGTGCATTACAACCAGGGATCCCGTCACCCACTACTGTTCCTCAAAATTGGCACATTATTATTCCTGATTTACAAGATTGCTTTTTAAATATACCTTTACACCTTTTAGACCAAGAGAAATTCTCTTTCTCTCTTCCTTTTCCTAATCACATTGGGCCTCATAAAAGATTTCAATGGACTATGCTTATTCCTTGAAAGGAAAGTTATGACCAACCTAGATAGCATATTGAAAAGCAGAGACATTACTTTGCCAACAAAGGTCCAGAGAGTTGGCCTGTGAAGAAAGCTGAGCACCGAAGAATTGATGTTTTTGAGCTGTGGTGTTGGAGAAGACTCTTGAGAGTCCCTTGGACTGCAAGGAGATCCAACCAGTCCATTCTGAAGGAGATCGGCCCTGGGATTTCTTTGGAAGGAATGATGCTAAAGCTGAAGCTCCAGTACTTTGGCCACCTCATGCAAAGAGCTGACTCATTGGAAAAGACTCTGATGCTGGGAGGGATTGGGGGCAGGAGGAGAAGGGGACGACAGAGGATGAGATGGCTGGATGGTATCACCGACTCGATGGACATGAGTTTGGGTGAACTCCGGGAGTTGGTGATGGACAGGGAGGCCTGGTGTGCTGCAATTCATGGGGTCACAAAGAGTCAGACACAACTGAGCAACTGAACTGAACTGAACTGATGTTACTTCAAGGTATGCGTAACAGTCCCACTATTTGTCAAAATTTTGTAGCCAAGGCTTTACATCCAATGTGACAGCAATTCCCTCATGCATATATCATTAATAATGTACTGTAACTACAGAAAAGAGAAATGATATTTTGACACTGAACGGGCATGATATTCTTTAGACTCCAGAAAAACTGATTAAAATAAAATCTTTTTTGAAATTGCAAAACTGGTTCTTCTTCCACGTGCAGTTAGGAAAAGTTTAACTTGTTAAAATACATTTTTGGAGCTCCAATTCTGCCTGGGACACAAAAACAGGCCTAAGAAAACACCTAAAGTTAACTCTTATCATGTCCTTGGGATACACAGCCCACACTATCTGGGACTCCAGCCATAAACAAATTGGTGGAACTCAGAAAAAAAATGCATATATATATATATATATATATATAAATAAAAGATATTTTAAATTTCAAACAGCAAACTATGTCTGTCTGTCTATCTAAAATTATCTATGTCCCAATGTATGTCTTTCTTTTTGGATAATTTGAAGTTAATGAGCTCTATTTAAATTCAAGTTTATGTGAACTAAAAAGTATTCAATATTAAATATAATGTTTTTCAAATATAAATATAATTTAAATAGATAATTTAAATATAATTGTTTGCTAATCTAATTAAGATGTGTCTTAAGTCATTAACATTGTATAATACTTTTATTAAGCCTAGATTTAAGGTAAAACTAACTTTGTCAACAAAAAGATAACTCTTTATATATATATAAATATATAAGTAAGATGAAAACTTTTAGATAAACTCTATCAAAATAATTATATTTTAGAAATGACAAACTGAATGATAAAAGTTTATTAAATTGCTAGGTCATTTTCAAATAAAGTAAGATTTTATAACATTAATTACTGAACACTAACTTCCTCTTACAAAAGTTTTTCTTACAGAAAAACTAAAGAGATTTTAGACTATTAATAAATATATAAATATATATATAGAGAGAAAATAAATATATATTATATAATATAATAAATATATTCACTAATCTATAAAAGGCTAACATAAAAGACACTTCATAGTTGCTAAATAAAATAAAATACATGATTTTAATAAAAAGATATAAGAAATGGCAAATAAAATGAATATAAAAATATAAAAAAGGTTTAAGACAAATGAAAGAGAATTTTATGGCATATGGATTAACTCATTGCCTGAACTTTCTTCCTCTTCCTTCTTACATGTCTCAATCAATACAAATTCTTCCTTTATATGGGCCATATCTCTCCGAGGTGAAACTACACGACATGTTATAACCCACCTGTTAGCTTACTTTGCAATAATGAGAACACCTAATTCTATAAAAACAGACAATGGCCCTGCCTATATTTCTAAGCAGTTCAAACAATTTTTACATTCATTCTCTGTTAAACAAATTACAGACATTGCTTATAATCCACAAACACAAGACATAATTAAACAAACACATTACACCTTGAAATTACAAATAAAAAATTAAATAAGGGGGAATACATAGGAACACTTCCTTATCCAGAGCAGACTTTACTAGATTCCAACACAATATATTTTTTAAGCCTATAACTATTGTTAATATAGCTTTATTTGTTTTAAATTTTTTAAACTTAGCACAAGGAGATATTTGACAAAAGCAGAAAAACATTTTGAGACGTTGAAGGACACCTCCCTTCCTCTGCCCATTTGGTATCAAGATGGGTTAACTAATCAATGGAAATCTAGGAAACTAATCTTACAGTGAAAGGGGTATGCTTCTATTTCTCCAGATGGATCCAATGAACTCACATGGCTTCCTCTTTGGAATATTTGACCTAAGGGAGCCCCCAACATTCAAACTAGAGATGAAACAACAAAAACCCCGGGAGGAAGAAATTCCAGTACAAGCCATGGCGGCTTTAAAAATTTCCAAAAAACGCCACACTCGACGTCATTGACCTTATGATCTCTCTACTTGGAGACAGATAAAAACCCTCACGAATCAAGCTGAAAATCCAATTCCTCAACAAGGAATGCCTCAAAATCCTGAAAATATTTTTGTCGCTATGCTTGCCTTGCTTGATTTTGTGCCCCCCGTTCAGGATGACTTGATTCATCACACTTATTGGGCTTATATACCTAACCCCCCTTTTTATTGTAGGTAAACAACAGAATGGGAAAGACTAGAGATCTCTTCAAGAAAATTAGAGATACAAGGGAACATTTCATGCAAAGATGGGCTCGATAAAGGACAGAAATGATATGGACCTAACAGAAGCAGAAGATATTAAGAAGAGGTGGCAAGAATACACAGAACTGTACAAAAAAGACCTTCATGACCAAGATAATCACGATGGTGTGATCACTCACCTAGAGCCAGACATCTTGGAATGTGAAGTCAAGTGGGCCTTAGAAAGCATCACTATGAACAAAGCTAGTGGAGGTGATGGAATTCCAGTTGAGCTGTTTCAAATCCTGAAAGATGATGCTGTGAAAGTGCTGCACTCAATATGCCAGCAAATTTGGAAAACTCAGCAGTGGCCACAGGACTGGAAAAGATCAGTTTTCATTCCAATCCCAAAGAAAGGCAATGCCAAAGAATGCTCAAACTACCGCACAATTGCACTCATCTCACATGCTAGTAAAGTAATGCTCAAAATTCTCCAAGCCAGACTTCAGCAATACATGAACCGTGAACTCCCTGATGTTCAAGCTGGTTTTAGAAAAGGCAGAGGAACCAGAGATCAAATTGCCAACATCTGCTGGATCATCAAAAAAGTAAGAGGTTCCAGAAAAACATCTATTACTGCTTTCTTGACTATGCTAAATCCTTTGACTGTGTGGATCACAATAAACTGTGGAAAATTCTTCAAGAGATGGGAATACCAGACCTCTTGAGAAACCTATATGCAGGTCAGGAAGCAATAGTTAGAACTGGACAAAGAACAACAGACTGGTTCCAAATAGGAAAAGGAGAATGTCAAGGTTGTATATTGTCACCCTGCTTATTTAACTTCTATGCAGAATACATCATGAGAAACGGTGGGCTGGAAGAAGCATAAGTTGGAATCAAGATTGCCAGGAGAAATATCAATAACCTCAGATATGCAGATGACACCATGCTTATGGCAGAAAGTAAAGAGGAACTAAAGAGCCTCTTGATGAAAGTGAAAGAGGAGAGTGAAAAAGTTGGCTTAAAGCTCAACATTCAGAAAACTAAGATCATGGCATCTGGTCCCATCATTTCATGGGAAATAGATGGGGAAACAGTGTCAGANATGGCAGAAAGTAATGAAGAACTAAAGAGCCTCTTGATGAAAGTGAAAGAGGAGAGTGAAAAAGTTGGCTTAAAGCTCAACATTCAGAAAACTAAGATCATGGCATCTGGTCCCATCATTTCATGGGAAATAGATGGGGAAACAGTGTCAGACTTTATTTTTTGGGGCTCCAAAATCACTGCAGATGGTGACTGCAGCCATGAAACTAAAAGACGCTTACTCCTTGGAAGGAAAGTTATGACCAACCTAGAAAGCATATTCAAAAGCAGAGACATTACTTTGCCAACAAAAGTCCATTTAGTCAAGGCTATGGTTTGTCCAGTGGTCATGTATGGATGTGAGAGCTGGACTGTGAAGAAGGTTGAGCGCTGAAGAACTGATGCTTTTGAACTGTGGTGTTGGAGAAGACTCTTGAGAGTCCCTTGGACTGCAAGGAGATCCAACCAGTCCATTCTGAAGGAGATCAACGCTGGGATTTCTTTGGAGGGAATGATGCTGAAGCTGAAACTCCAATACTTCGGCCACCTCATGCGAAGAGTTGACTCATTGGAAAAGACCCTGATGCTGGGAGGGATTGAGGGTAGGAGGAGAAGGGGACGACAGAGGATGAGATGGCTGGATAGCATCACCGACTCGATGGACATGAGTTTGAGTAAACTCTGAGAGTTGGTGATGGACAGGGAAGCCTGACGTGCTGCAATTCATGGGGTCGCAAAGAGTCAGACATGACTGAGCAACTGAACTGAATTGAACTGATAGAATGGACAGATATAGGATCAATTGTATCCACTAACGACTCAACACATATGCCCCCTCCTTGGAGCTTGGAGGGTCCCTCTCATCCTGAGGAAGAAGGAAGACTAATTAACATTTCTCTAGGCTATGAAATCCTTCCTTTATGCATGCCCCCAACAAAATTATGTAGTAACATTAGTCGACAAACATGGGCTTTTGTCCTGCCTCCATAAAGAACTTCCACATATTGCTTCGACTGTTTACTGCCCTGTCCTTTTATAAAAACCATGTCAATACTACCAAAACTCTAGGAAAAGGACAAAAGTCAGAATGTAAGGGGTTTACTTATAAAGACTTTAAATATACTCCTATTTATTCAGATAGATGTCCAGCTAAATCAGGAAAATTAATGTTTGTGGCCATTGAACACCATGATTGATTGGGGACCCTATGGTATGTGGGTATGTAATGGCTCAGATGATATTAACAACACTATGTGTGACTATGCTACTCAAGTAGCATAGAAGTTTACTAACACTACAATGGAGCATTACCATGACAAAGGACTTCTTGGGGGGCTTTTTGGTGGAATGGCCCCCCCTCGTCCTTGAATCGTCCTCGATAAACAGATTGGGCCTGAACAATGGGGCATCTGGAACTTGCTGCAAGCACCAAAGAACTTGGGACTTGGACTGGACATCTCACAGGGACCAACTGTAGTCATAGAAACTATTTCTTTTGTTATAATCAATCATATTTCACACAAGCTTGTGTTCCCCTTCCTTTTGTTCTAGCTGTAGGAAGTTTACAATTCAATAAGATTTTATGTTCTGGAACTTGTACAAGACAGTTAGAACTGGACATGGAACAACAGACTGGTTCCAAATAGGAAAAGGAGTACGTCAAGGCTTTATACTGTCACCCTGCTTATTTAACTTATATGCAAAGTACATCATGAGAAACGCTGGGCTGGAAGAAGCACAAGCTGGAATCAAGATTGCTGGGAGAAATATCAATAACCTCAGATATGCAGATGACACCACCCTTATGGCAGAAAGTGAAGAGGAACTGAAAAGCCTCTTGATGAAAGTGCAAGAGGAGAGTGAAAAAGTTGGCTTAAAGCTCAACATTCAGAAAATGAAGATCATGGCATCTGGTCCCATCACTTCATGGCAAATAGATGGGGAAACAGTGGAAACAGTATCAGACTTTATTTTTGGGGCTCCAAAATCACTGCAGATGGTGACTACAGCCATAAATTAAAAGACGCTTACTCCTTGGAAGAAAAATTATGACCAACCTAGGTAGCATATTCAAAAGCAGAGACATTACTTTGCCAACAAAGGTCCATCTAGTCAAGGCTATGGTTTTCCAGTAGTCATGTATGGATGTGAGAGTTGGACTGTGAAGAAGGCAGAGCGCCGAAGAACTGATGCTTTTGAACTGTGGTGTTGGAGAAGACTCTTTAGAATCTGAACTGAAATTGTATAAACTGCAAATTATATACTTGTCTTAACTCTTCTATTTCCTTAAGAAATGATTCCCTTTTTGATTCTTTGATCTCCACATAATCCATGGTTACCAATAAATCTCCAGCAGCCCTGGGAAGAAGGTCTCATGGCTGGACTTGCTTCCCGGTTACTTACTGAATTGCTCCGGTGATCTAAACGATTCATTGGATGGCTGATTTTTGGCATTTTTGGATTAATAACTATTTGCACCACTGCTGCCATCACTGGCATTGCTTTACAAACCTCAATTCAAACAGATAATTTTATCCAAAATTGGACTTAAGAGGCTTATACTATGTGGGCCACTCAGGCTTAGATAGATGAGAATATTCAAGATGAAATACAGGAACCAAAAACAGCCATCAAATGGATTGGAGATCAATTAATAGATGTACAAAAACAGGTGATACTAAAATGTGATTGAAATTCTACTCAGTTTTGTGTTCAGCTCAGTTCAGTCACTCAGTCGTGTCTGACTCTTTGCGACCCCATGAATCGCAGCACGCCAGGCCTCCCTGTCCATCACCAACTCCTGGAGTTCACTCAGACTCACATCCATCCAGTCGGTGATGCCATCCAGCCATCTTATCCTTTGTCGTCCCCTTCTCCTCCTGTCCCCAATTCCTCCCAGCATCAAAATCTTTTCCAATGAGTCAACTCTTTGAATGAGGTGGCCAAAGTACTGGAGTTTTAGTTTTAGCATCATTCCTTCCAAAGAAATCCCAGGACTGATCTCCTTCAGAAAGGACTGGTTGGACCTCCTTGCATCCAAGGGACTCTCAAGAGTCTTCTCCAACACCACAGTTCAAAAGCATCAATTTTGTGTTACTCCTGTTCAATTCAATAATAGTGCCTACAACTGGGAACAAATCAAATATCATTCACTAAACATACATGATAATGCCTCTCTGAATGTATAATTAGTATAAAAAGAAATGTTTGAAACCTTTTCTAAAAATCTGCCCTCTTTCACTAATTTGAAAACTTTAGCTGAACAACTAGCTGATCAATTATCTGGGCTAGACCCACGCAGATGGTTTCAAAGCATTACTCACAGCATTGGATCTAGAACTGTAATTTTGGTGATTGTCTTGACAATTATATTTCTCATTTACCGTTGCCTTCAAAAATTGTTAAATCTAAACAAACTCAAATGGTCAAACCCTTTTAACAAATATTATAAATAAATATGGGAAATTGTCAGGGAATGTTTAACGAGAGGATTCCTACATGCTGTTTCTCATAAATTCTCTGTTCCTTATCAGTTCCTATTCTGAGAACAAGTAGAGCTGCACACCGCTCTCAGGACTGAGATCATGAGAAACGGTGTCTGCGTGGATTCCTTTCAGTAACTCCCTTCAGTGACTCTTTCCAGTGTCAGCGACCTTATCTGTATTAGACTATCCATATTGTGGCTATTGATAAAATTTCATCTTGTGTAATAGCTGAGTATATATCTTACTAAAGATATATAAGCCTGCATTTCTGCTAATAAAATACCTTTGCTCCATCAGACCTTGGGTCCCCATGTCTTTCTTTCTCTCTCTCTCTCTCTCTCTCCCCCTCCCTCTGTCTCTCTCTTTCATTTTTTAATCATCTGCTGCAGACCACCAGGTTCCGGTCCATTAAAGGACCCCAACAAAATAGTTTTATGTAAAATAAAACAAAAATTTATATTTGATAAGCATGAAGCACTTAGTTAATAGTGTTATAAAACAGAACCAAAAGCTTTTCAATATATAACATGAACTAACTTGTACATATGTGAACTAACTTGTATAATATGAAACATTATACATTGTCTCTAATATTTCCGGTTCAATGAAAGTCATTAGTAACTGCTTTTGCACTTCCTAAATACTTTCATATATTGATGGTGAGCATGCCATGGAAATTGGCAATATCTGGAAAAATCACAGATATGTTTACACTTTCACTCAGCAGTCTCATTTCTAGGAAGCTATCCCAAAGTCACACTGGCAAAAGTATGTACTATGTACACAGACTCATTAACTGCAACAATATTTGTAATGGCAAAAGATTAAAAAACATGTCTATCAGTAGAGAGAGTTGAGCAGGTTATGATAACAGCACACAGTGGAGTACATGCAAGCACACAAAAGAATAAGGATTTCTAGATGTTTATAACCACAGGGATTATAGGTGAAGGAAGCAAGGTGGAGATAAGTGTATACAGTGTATACCTTTTATCATCAGTAGTGATGTGCTATTTCAGGACAACTAGATATGTTTATCTTGATGAACTACAACATAAAGTATATAGCATCACCCAACATTGTCCCATCACTTCATGGGAAATAGATGGGGAAACAGTGTCAGACTTTATTTTGGGGGGCTCCAAAATCACTGCAGATGGTGACTGCAGCCATGAAATTAAAAGATGCTTACTCCTTGGAAGAAAAGTTATGACCAACCTAGATAGCATATTCAAAAACAGGGATATTACTTTGCCAACAAAGGTCTGTCTAGTCAAGGCTATGGTTTTTCCTGTGGTTATGTATGGATGTGAGAGTTGGACTGTGAAGAAAGCTGAGTGCCAAAGAATTGATGCTTTTGAACTGTGGTGTTGGAGAAAACTCTTGAGAATCCCTTGGACTGCAAGGAGATCCAACCAGTCCATTCTGAAGGAGATTACCCTGGGTGTTCTTTGGAAGAAATGATGCTGAAGCTGAAACTCCAGTCCTTTGGCCACCTCATGCGAAGTGTTGACTCATTGGAAAAGACTCTGATGCTGGGAGGGATTGGGGGCAGGAGGAGAAAGGGATGACAGAGGGTGAGACGGCTGGATGGATCACTGACTTGATGGACGTGAGTCTGAGTGAACTCCGGGAGTTGGTGATGGACAGAGAGGCCTGGCGTGCTGTGATTCTTGGGGTCGCAAAGAGTCGGATATGACTGAGTGACAGAACTAAACTGAACATTCTTATGTTATAACATATTGTGTTGTGTTATAGATGATACTGTATAGGCAGTTTCAGCCAAAAATATTTAATCTGAATCCCATCAGGTCCTTAAATCTAGTTGTCAGCTTATTTTAAATACAGGGGACAAAGAACATGTTAAAGGAGATATGGGGAAGCATCATACCAGTGCAGAAGTTAGGACACTTTGCGAGACCACTGGCCTGTTGTCTTTAACTAGGAAATGTCTTGGGCAAAGATACAGAGGCTATGATGAGGTCTATTCAGATTAAAAGAGAACTTGGAGCTTGAGTTGATTCTAGTTTAGACCAACTAACTCTGAAAGACATTTTGGAAGGAATTAAATATGGACTATTAGATGGCACTAAAGAATTGTCATGTATGGATGTGAGAGTTGGAGTGTGAAGAAAGCTGAGTGCCAGAGAACTGATGCTTTTGAACTGTGCTGTTGGAGAAGACTCTTGAGAGTCCCTTGGACTGCAAGGAGATCCAACCAGTCCATTCTAAAGGAAATCAGTCCTGGGTGTTCACTGGTAGGACTGATGCTGAAGCTGAAACTCCAGTCCTTTGGCCACCTTATGTGAAGAGTTGACTCATTGGAAAAGACTCTGATGCTGGGAGGAATTGGGGGCAGGAGGAGAAGGGGACAACAAAGGATGAGATGGCTGGATGGCATCACCGACTCGATGGACATGAGTTTGAGTGAACTCCGAGAGTTGGTGATGGGCAGAGAGGCCTGGCGTGCTGTGATTCATGGGGTTGCAAAGAGTCGGACACGACTGAGCAACTGAACTGAACTGAACTGAAAAAAATGTTAATTTTTTTCTCATGTGATTATGATATGGTAATTAGGTAGGAAAACATCCTTTTATCAGATATGCAGGCGCCCAGGGTATTTATGGTAGAAATAGTTTATGTCATCTGTAATTTAAATATTTCAGGAGAAGAAAAAAAACAGTTGAAACAAAATTGGCAGAATGTTAAGAATTATGAAACGCAGGTGACAAGTATGGGGGCAGGGGGCAGGCAGGTGGCCTTGTGAAATCAAGTCCCCCTAAACTGAGCTCTCCTGCTGAGTTTGTGATTAATGTCTCAATCAAAAACTTTATTCTCTTTCTTGCTGTCCCCCCTGTTCCTCTCAGGATTGAGGAGTAGCAAAGAAAAGGGAAGACTGAAAAGTAGGACTCTGCAGGGCCTTCCTGGGTACAAAAGCCCTTCCATATCCTCCATTTCTTGTTTGTAGAAAAAGGCTTTGGTCTCCTAGGCCTTCCCCAAGTTCTGAGGAGTAGATTCAAGTAATTACAAATTAGAAAGTTGAGGGAATGCAAAAACAAAGAAAAGCACTTAAGCAAGAAAAATATGATAGCTTAAAAAATAGTTCAGCAATAAGAGTCCTATTTCCTCCTGAAGGGATATGTATAACAATCTGATACATATATTTGAGTTTCTGCCAAAACCCATGCCTTGCCCCCCAAATAGAGGATGGGAACTACCATACCGACCACAAGCAGTAGACGCCAGACTGACTGGAACAAGAAGGTTAATTGAAATTCCCGAAGTATCACCGTTACCTCACTGCCAACAATCAGAGGAAAACCCATGAGCTGATCAGATACCCTACAACCTTCCCCCCTAAGTTTGACATTAAAAACCTTTCCCTTAAAGTCATCAAGGAGTTTGGGGCTTTTGAGCTTGTTCTTCTTGCTTGGCTCCCCGCAATACATACTGAAATTTTCTTTCACCACAACCAGGTGTCCTTAGATTGGCTTTACTGCGTGTTGGGCGAGCCAAACCAAGTTTGGTTTGGAAACTTTTTTTTTTCGCATTATTTCTCTTTTTCTATCTCGATGTGTATTTGAAAATTTTCATTTAATTAAAGGCTAAAAAGTGAAACTTAAACAAAGAAACACCCATAGGTGACTTCCCTGGACCCCTCTCTCCTCCTCTTGTTGGCTGGAGATGGGCAAGAGCTGGAGTGGCTGCCTTGCTTTTTTCATGGAAGGCATTCCCTGAAGTCTGTGGAGTCATGTCAGCTCTGCCAACACAGCTACCCAGGGAGAAATCATTACTGTAATTAAGCCATTGGGGAATTTCTTAAAAATTTTAAATGTTATAAATTTGCAGATGTGTCAAGAAATTAGATCTACACTCTGAACCTCAGAAGTCCTACTCACCCCTCCCTCACCTACCAAGCTAAACCTCAGGCTTTATCAGACATGCAAAAAATTGGGGTCCTTGAATAACTCACTGCAATATTCAGAACATTGTTAGTTCCTAATAAAAGTTGCCCGAGTTACTTTGATTTATTTCACTAATGATCAAATAACCTGCCTCAATAAAGGTTCAGTTCAGTTCAGTTGCTCAGTCGTGTCCGACTTTGCAACCCCATGAACCACAGCATACCAGGCCTCCCTGTCCATCACCAACTCCTGAGTCCACCCAAACCCATGTGCATTGAGTCAGTGATGCCATCCAACCAACTCATCCTCTGTTGTCCCCTTCTCCTCCTGCCCCTAATCCCTCCCAGCATCAGAGTCTTTTCAAATGAGTCAGCTCTTCGCATCAGGTAGCCAAAGTACTGGACTTTCAGCTTCAACATCAGTCCTTCCAATGAATACCCAGGACTGATCTCCTTTAGGATGGACTGGTTGGATCTCCTTGCAGTTCAAGGGACTCTCAAGAGTTTTCTCCAACACCACAGCTCAAAAGCATCAATTCTTTGGTGCTCAGCTTTCTTCACAGTCCAACTCTCACATCCATACATGACCACAGGAAAAACCATAGCTTTGACTAGACACCCCTTTGTTGGCAAAGTAATGTCTCTACTTTTTAATATGCTATCTAGGTTGCTCATAACTTTCCTTCCAAAGAGTAAGCGTCCTTTAATTTCATAGCTGCAATCACCATCTTCAGTGATTTTGGAGCCCAGGAAAATAAGTCTGACACTGTTTCCACTGTTTCCCCATCTATTTCCCATGAAGTGATGGGAACGGATGCCATGATCTTCGTTTTCTGAATGTTGAGCTTTAAGCCAACTTTTTCACTCTCCTCTCTGACTTTCATCAAGAGGCTCTTTAGTTCTTCTTCACTTTCTGCCATAAAGGAGGTGTCATCTGCATATCTGAGGTTATTGATATTTCTCCCGGAAATCTTGATTCCAGCATGTGCTTCCTCCAGCCCAGCGTTTCTCATGATGTACTCTGCATATAAGTTAAATAAGCAGAGTGACAATATACAGCCTTTACGTACTCCTTTTCCTATTTGGAAACAATCAATTAAAGGTGGTTTATATTAAAATAGAGATGAGGCTACACTGAGGACTCAGAATCAGTGATAAAACACTATATAAGTGTTTTATCTTTTCCAAATAGTGTATTTCACCAACACTGAGGAAGTTATCATAAACAGAAGTATTTGGGCATATGCAAACTCTTTTTAAAAGCCATGAATAAAATACGAGTGTAAAGTGTCTTCCTGGCAGAATTCTGACTGGCAAGAGTTTCTTGGCATAGTTTGTAGTCTGTACCAGAAATGATAATTAAATATTTAGTTTATTTGGGAATTGTTCCCCAGACTATTATTATCGAATCACTTGTTTCCTACTATAAAAATTTTATACTTCAGAAAGTGTTTAGTGTATCTAAAACATGTGATAAAGTTAATGCCTCCCAACTCTCTAACAACAAGCCTCATCATCTTTAATGTTGAGTTCACTTCATGTATCCTTGTGAGGAATAATATTGTGGGCAATAATTGTTCGTTAACACAAACAAAGAGATTGCAAGCTTCCCATTAAAAAAAATAAACTCTGATCTGAGAGTAAAACACTAATTAAAACCTGAGCAAAAGTCTGTTCTTTAACAGAATTTTAAAGGGAATAAATCTTATACTCAGCATTTCTCACTCTCCTTTCAGCATCTTTCTTCCTCACACATTCTACTCCATCCCCACCCTTTCCCGTGTGCCAGCTACAGTGTAGGAACTCATTGCTTCTTGGCACAGTGCAAATACCTGCTGTAGTATTTTGATGCCATCATAGCATCATCTGGTGCCTTTCTAAACTTCTGCCTTTTCCCCCAGACTTCCCATATTTTAAAATGTGGCTGCTGTACAGTTTCATCAGAAAACACGAACACAAGTAATTGATCTGCACAAAGTCAAAATTTTTAACTTACGTTGGCAAAACCCTATGGGCATCAAGATGAGTCATGGCTCATCATATGAGGCTTTGTTCAGTTTTACTTTGATCTACTCACTAAACAATTCATCCTCAACATACTAAGGCTACAGAGGTGGGTAGGAGTGGATTAGAGAGGAAAGTCAAATCAGAAATGAGAGAGGGGTAGAGTAGAGCATATTTAAGACTGAAAATAAGCAGAATTTTTCTTCTACATAGATTTGTATTTAGTCACAATAATTATTTTCAAATTACATTAAAAAATAATTTTTTTTAATATTTCCTGAAGGGGAACCTGAGAAATAATGCATTGTTCTTAAATGTTAACAGAAATGTCTAGACTGTGTGTATGTGTTTATTTCTCTTTATTTTAATTAAATGACAAGCTTACTTGTAATTAGTTACTGCCTTTCCCCCATTTTGTAATAATTAACATTTATAATTAATGATTATATCTATTTTTACTTAGCTGTCTTTGACACTATTTGAAAGTGAATCAACATCCCTGGAAAAAATGAAAACAGATTCACGGGCTGATGTAGAAATACACACAACACTTCTAGCTGTCCCAAGATGATCACTGATTCCCTCTTTTGTGGTGAGATTTCAGGCATGGAATTGGCTCTGGCCAATATAAATTTTGGCAACATATGTTTTAAGTTTTCCTAATAAATCAAACTGTCTTACATTTATGGTGCCAAATATTTTCTCAACTCACATATATCAGTAGTTACTAAAAATTTTGTTCCATGCCCTGTGATCATGTTAGGAGATCCATAATATGAAAAATCAGTGTAACACAGAGTTTTTCATGAAGTTAATTTGATTTACTCTCAAAGACTGTCTTTTATTATAATGGTATTCCTTTTCTTCTTTTTAATACTGAAATAAATTCTTTTGTTTATGAAACAATGGTGACAGATGATAATTGTTTTAATGTGAGCTTCATGTTTTTAATTTTACATATTAAAAATATGGCACACCTATGTTTCTTTACTTATTTTCCACTAGAGAAAGACAGATTTTACTTGTATTGGAATTCAAAAGTCTGAGACCAAGTGCTCCATATTCTACTCTCTGCTTCAATTATTGTTTTCTAGGAAGTGTCTGATTCAAACTAGAGCTAGGAAAGAAAAGCATAGCATGTCAAAGATGCTTTTCAAGTTGTAAACTAACTTCTCAGTTGTAAACTACTGGATATGAATACTTTTCTTCAAATGGAAAGGTGTTTCTGAATTGAAAAGAGCAGTGTTTCTGAATAAATTTAGAAAGGATTTTCTTGATCTACACAAAAGAGTTTTAAGAGCCTTTCATTCTTTTAAACTTTTCACTGTGACTTCAAAGTAATCATTTTCAGATTAATAAACCAAAGTCTGCCTTGGAGTTATAGTTTTTCATTTATTAGGAAATCTGAGGTTATCTAGAACCCAGCTGGAGAACATGACTGAAGAAGGAAAAGCTGACAAAGTGAGGCAATGCTTAGTTATTTCAATATGTGCAATTAACCGTTTATACACACTTCTTAAAGGCAGAGCGCTGGAATGGTGGCATCTGCAAGGAAAAAAATACGTAATTAAGTACCCCTCAGTTTACCTTTAGTAAAATTTCACCATTGTATAAAATTTATTGTTACTTTTAATTACCTGTTGCCTCTCCACTTTGCCCTCCCCCCTTTTAGAATCTTTGGTGTTCTGATCGTTTTTTTAAATGATCTCACTGGAAAAAAATCATTTTAACCTCTTTTTAAAAAACGTGGTTGTGAATATGGACTTAAGCTCTCACCTCAAACAGTACTTTTGGAAAATTTTGTAAAAAGCACTATCAGGCACTCTAAGGATTGTTAGTATAAATGTCAATACCAACCTACTAATATAAGTTTTCAAAACTACTTTTTGCATAACCGCAAACTCACTTTGTGATGTTTTATGAACCGAGAGTTCAAATATTCCTGCATCTGTCCAGTTCATAAATATCTTTTCTGTCGCCTCCCTGTTCCCTGCCTATCCTTCCGCCCCCGCCGCCCCCCTCTCGCCACCCCTGCTGGCAGCTTTAGTTTTTCTTTTCGTTAATTCTTCCCCTCGCCTCTGTAGCCTCTAGTTTAATTTCCTTTGTTGACCATTTATGGAATGAATGAACTCCCTGACCGGGTTCCAGGGGCCTGGCTGCCCTCTGCCCCACGCCGTGCGGCTCTCTCTCCTGGGACTCGGGTCGCTGCACACCAGCCAGCGGAGGACAGGCGGAGGAAACTGCTCCAGCGACCGCGGTCCGAGCAGGGTTGGCCCGGCGCCTGGCGGCGGACGGGAGGCGAGCCCCTCCGTTGGGGCTCGGAGGAGAGATACCGCAGCTCAAGAACCTAGCAGTGGAGCTGCGATCCGCGTAGAAGGCAGCTTTTCCAGCGGGCGCGGCGGTCACCTGGGAGTAGCACGGAGACCCATCTTGCCCGAGGGGAGCCCAGGGGGCGCTGGGCTGCTGCGCGGGGCACAGCCGGGGCGGCGCTGCGGGCCCGGAGATCCCGCAAGAGCTAGGGACACCCGGGACGGAGGCGTGGCCCCGACGCCCTGCGCGGCTCTGCAGGATCCAGGCGGGAAGCCGCTGTGTATCTCAGTCTTCGCCACCCCAGCTTCTCTCGACTCGAATTCAGCCTCCAAATTGCAGGCACCGGAGAGCATCTGCCCCCGAGTGTGGTGGGGTATTCTCAGCTGCTTGAAAAGCCCCGGGGACTGATCCAACCAGCCCGGAAAGAACTGGTAGGTGCCTCAAAACTCCGCAGGGCGCGGGCCGCCGTCGGGGTTCAGAAGTCAAGGTGTGCTGTGCTGCAGTCCTCGATCCCCCCCCCCCCCCCCCCC
>SJXQ01007860.1:346120-361227 GCA_006408695.1 Aepyceros melampus
AGGCCCCTGAGCTTATCTCACACTCTAACCCTCACCCGCCAGGTGTCCTAGGCCTTATCCCCAGCATTCTTTGGAGCAACTTCTGTGCAGAAGACTTTTAACTCAGTTTCGCAAGAATTCTTCTCCCTCCCATAAAGGTTGGGGCGAACTGCAGGTGCTAGCCCTGCACACTGCCGACTGGTGGTCTCGGCAGAGAGGTGCCCCCGGGAGAGAACAATGGCAGAACCGGGATCTGGGCTGCCTTCTGGTCTTGCGGCCCCCGCGTTCCTGCCATGGCTAACAGGACTAGTGGCTGGAATGGTCTTCCTGAGCTTCTTGCAGAAACTCCTGTGCCCTTACTTCTGGAGTGACCTCTGGCACCTGCTGAAGGTGGTTCGCTGTGGACTTTGGACAGGGAAGCACAGACAGAAAGGGGAGCTAGTCACTGTCCTGGATAAATTCCTGATCCAGGCCAAGAAGCGGCCCCAGAAACCTTTCATCATCTACGAGGGAGACCTCTACACCTATGAGGATGTGGACAGGAGAAGTAATAAAGTGGCCCATGCCTTCCTGAACCATTCCCCGCTGAAAAGGGGCGATACTGTGGCTTTGCTGATGAGCAACGAACCAGATTTCATTCACGTGTGGTTTGGCCTGGCCAAGCTGGGCTGCGTGGTGGCCTTCCTCAACTTCAACCTTCGATCTGTCTCCCTCCTGCATTGCATCCGCAGCTGTGAGCCCAGGGTCCTCGTGGTGGGTGCAGGTAGAGTATGGGAAATGATCTGCTCGAGCAGAATGGCAGCCCTGCCTCCTATCCCAACCCCACCCGCCTCATTTTTTTGTTAGAACCAATTAGCAACTAGTATCCTGGGTATGTGATGAAGTGTGGATGTTAAGGGTACAAGTGGTTTAATTTCCCCTTCCCTCACTTCTATCACTGTTGTAGATGACTAATTATCAGGACAGCTTCTGAAGAGCCTTACTGAAATCTCAGACTTTAGGGGCACATTTTACTGTTCTTGTACCTTCAGTGAGTACAAGAACAGAGAGAAAGCTTGGTAAGTTCTAAATTTTGTCAGATCTGACAAAATTATCTGATGTGAAGGAAGACGATCCTGTTTCATTGTTGAATACCTTCTGCCTCTAATAGCAGCACTATGGAGGTTGACTGCCTTTGCAGAAGAAACATGTTTAATGAGAAGTGCATGAATTCCTGTCTTCATGTCTGCTCTTATTCTGCACTGCCTGCAAGCTAGGATTTGCCTGGCAAAGTTGGACTCCCACCTCCCAGCCGGTAGCAAGTTCTTGGCAGACTTTCAGTCTCTCTCTCCCCCATCTCCTTACCCCACCGGTGCATCATTTTATTTTTCTTTCAGTAAGTGCTGACCTTCTTCCCCTCCCCTTGGATTTAGGCTTTGGATATGTATACTGACAGTGAACTATAAAGATAAGGTTTTGGTTGAGTGCCTGACTAATGAAGAACCTAGGATGATAAGTTGCATAACAGGAGAAGTGAAGTATGAAAATTGATAACTTATTTGGTATAATCTAAGTGGTCTATGCATATGTTTCTTTCATGAGGGTAGGAAGGTAGAGGATCATGGCAAAGACCTTAGTGAAAATATTTAAGTATTTTAGGTTAATAGATACATTCTGACACCTCATATGGACTTCTCAGATGACACTAGTGATAAAGAACCTGTCTGCTAGTGCAGGAGACAAGAGATGTGGTTTCAATCCCTAGATCAGAAAGATCCCCTGCAGGAGGGCATGGCAACTCACTGCAGTATTCTTGCCTAGAGAATCCCCTGGACAGAAGAGCCTGGTGGGCTATAGTCATATAGAATCTTTAGACTCACAGAGAAATATGGGGGGCGTCTACATCTATACACCAGTGATGTATAGAGTATAATACTTTGTGTGTGCCCTTTCTTATATAATAATTGTATAGCACATGAAAATGAGTTAGCCAATATATAGTAAAAAAAAAAAAAAGGTTATTTATTCAAGGCTTTCACTTTTGCTTGTTTCATTTTTTCTTCCACTCAATTTGTGACTAGATGAAGAAGCAAAATGTTTGTTCTTTTTAAAGGCATTTTATTTTAAATATAGCAGTGTGTACATGTCAATCCCAGACTCCCAAATGTGTCTTATTATTCTTAAGGACTGATTTTATCTTAAATTACTGGAGTGGAGAAACCAGAAATCCTCTCGTGTGTGTGTGTTTTTTTTTTTTAATTCAACAGTCATATCCTCCAAGATTGAAATTCAACTCTTCACCTTGGAGAAAGGTTAGCTAGTATAACATTTCTTTGAACTGTAGCAATAAGTAGAATAAAGGAGTCACACAGAGGTTCCATAACAGGGTGAAGCAGTGTTTCCTTCTTGTACCATGGGCAGTGATAATATGAATACAGCAGGGAAAACGATCACAGTTCATCTTTGGATATATTCTGACATTTTAGTTGCTCATTCTAATTTAGATTGCAGTTTCTGGAGCCAATCTAAACCTTAAATTGTGCAAAGAAATTAGTAAAGCCATAAATTCTCTTTAGAAGAGCAAACTAGAAGGGCTGCGATATCTCTGAAAAGATTTCTGTGGCCATGTTGTTGAGATTAACCTGAGAAACATCCCATATCCTGTCTCCTGCGGGACTCCTCCTGAAGTGTGTAGGGCTGTTTAACTCTCAGAATAGAGTTTTCAAACTTTGGTGTTGACTGAGCTGCTGCCCAATTAGGACCAATTAATTTTGCAGTCTTACTTTGCCAGCTTTTGCTTTGCTTGCCAATAACTAATAGCATTGTTTCCTTGTTTTTGTTTTTACCATTACCAGACAAGTTTTGTATATGAAAGCCACATTGGGATGCTGGAATTTTAAGCCAAACATGTTTAATTACTTTGCTCAATAAGTAGGTACCTGGAGAATTCAACCTTAAATCCTAGTAATAGTTCTTTATAGCACACCTCCAAAATATATAAATAGCATATGTTTCTTTCAAAGATGGGACAGTTCCCTTTTAATTAACTGTGAGTTTTGTTTTATAAGACAGCGTGGCTTCCATCACGTCAATTTTCTGTATTTGAAGCTCTTACCCTGAAAACTGTATTCTTGGCATCCTGAGTCTAATCCATGAGCAATATATACATATAGTTTTTAGAACTTTACATTTCAGAGTTCTTAAATTCTCATTGGATGTTTCTAATGGAGATGTACTATTAAATCCTTATATCTCCAGCAAGAGTGTATTGAAGTGGAAAGACCAGACAGTGGTTTAGATAAGCTGGACAGCCCCAGGTCTCACTTCTGACCTGCCACTTCTTAATTGTGTGATTGAAAAACAAGGTCCTCAGCTGCTTTGCGTGATACTTGCTTTGCTGTGAATTGGTGAGAATACCATCTCCTTCACAGTGTAATTCTGAGGATTAAATGGCAGAGTTTTGGTGAAATGACTAGCTGAGTCACTAGTGCATACAAAGTAAATCCTTGGTGAATCAAAATAATTGCTATTATCACTGTAAAGTCATTAGAGGCTTTTACTAAGGGATTTCACTTGAATTTTGATGCCACTTTCTAATTTGGTATTAGCTACAAAAAAGACTAGTAAGTCATCTGTTTGGTCCAGGACATTTAACACCTTGCTATGTTTTAGCAAAATTCATAAGTTATATAAAACCAGTGTCAAACAAGTTTTATAGGCAGGCCAGATAATGTCCATGGTGGTCCATGGTGATAGATGACATTACAGTCATGACAGTTGCCTGATAGTTCTGTCTCCAGAATAAGAATAAACCTTATTCTTGCTCTAGTGATTGCTAACAAAGATATCAGTGTTGCCATTTACTCAACGCTGACTATGTACAAGGTGCACCCAGTACTTTTTGAAAGGCAAGTGCACAGCTATAGTTAGGAACTGAGAGGGAAAGAAGTTCACTTAGGGTCTAGTGTGACACAGCTTAGTAGGTGCAGAACAGACTCAAAATCTGGTCTCTGATCTAAGACTCTGCTGTATTATACATTATAGCCCAGTGGTTTCTGGGGCTGTTAATCCCCTTTTGCTAGAACCATGAAAAAATCACATTCCAGTTAATATAGTAAAATTAAAAGTTGCCAATGTTAAGACATCAGGTTTTTCATGCTCCTATCACTAGAAAAAATGTAAATGCTTATAAAACTATTATTCCTTTTTCTCAGTCTGAAGACTCAAAAACAGTTGCAAAGAAGTATTACTGTATTTGTGTAGTCTGATTTAGAAGATGTACCAAGTGGCATCCCAACTTTCTTTGGAAAATTTCAGCACTTATTGAATATTAAATCATCTTAGATCAAACCTAGTCCTTCCCCCCCAATATTTCAACTCTGATTTTGCCAGCAATGCCTGCAGCCAATATTATCATCTACCTATATAGGCTTTTCTCTTTACTCAGAACAAACATGAAATGTTGAGGTATTTGTATGTAGTATTTAAAAGTTTATATAATTATATCCTTTGACATATTTAGCAATAATAAATAAGTCTTCCATTTTTAAAGCACTATGTAAGTAATAAAGTGTTTTTAGACACATTGCCTTTTGTCATCTTCACCACAGCCATAGTCTGGTTTTAAAGAGGAGGGAAGCATGGATTGGAGTGGGCAAGTACTTTGCTCAAGCTCGTGCATTTAGGAGAGGCAGAGTGGGAACGGGAGCCTGGATTTTCTGATGTTGAGCACACCTTTGTCCTCATTTCTGCTCTTGCCCACTTCCTCATCTCCATCTTTTCCCTTTCTCTTCCCTTCCCTCCAGGCCCCTCCCTCTGCCCTGCTGCTTTTCTGTAGTTCTCTCTGTCATCTTCCATCTGCTCATCTACTTGGTTTCAGTGTTTTCCCCACCGATCCCCCTGCCTCAGGCACTGTGTGCCATGGCCCTCTCAGTGACTTAGTGGAATGGTAAAGATGTGTTTGCCAGGTCACGCAGAGGTACTTGTGCAACTTGGAGGACTTGGCCAAGAGCTCAGATGTAAGCTCTTTGAACTGAGGAAGTTTGTTCTATTTGCTATTAAATTCTTGGAACTTAGTGTAAAAGAGATGCTCAATAAGTAATTACTGCCTGGATGAATGAATAGCTAATCACCTAATGAAAAACTTTAAGGTACACAAGGGACATTCAGTAACTCTTTACTTACTTGCCTGTTTTTGCCCAGGAATTGTCCCTGTGCTGTTCATCTGGTAGCTGATTTTGGCAGTAGATATATCAATGAGTTGGAGAAGGCAATGGCACCCCACTCCAGTACTCTTGCCTGGAAAATCCCATGGACAGAGGAGCCTGGTGGGCTGCAGTCCATGGGGTCGCTAAGAGTCGGACTCGACTGAGCAACTTCACTTTCACTTTTCACTTTCATGCATTGGAGAAGGAAATGGCAGCCCACTCCAGTGTTCTTGCCTGGAGAATCCCAGGGATGGGGGAGCCCAATGGGCTGCCATCTGTGGGGTCGCACAGAGTCGGACACGACTGAAGCGACTTAGGAGCAGCAGCATATCAGTGAGTTACTGGTTATGTTATTTTATATCAGTGTTGCTAAATGTTAGAATCATGACTCCCTGAAAGTCAAAGCATTTTAAGCTTTGTAGTCTTTAGTTTCTAGACTTACTTGCATTGTTGTATTTTCTGGGCTCAGCAGGAAAGAATCTGCCTGGAGTGTAGAGATGCAGGAGATATGGGTTCCACCCCTGGGCTGGGAAGATCCCCTGGAGAACGGCATGGCCGCCCACTCCAGTACTCTTGCCAGGAAAATCCCATGGATAGAGGGGCCTGGTGGGCTACAGTTCATGGGGTTGCAAAGAGCCAGACACAGCTGAAGCGACTGAGCAGGCATGCATTCATGCATGCGTGTATTTTGCACTCTCTCCTTTCTCAGTGTATCACATATTCAATCATCATAGTCATAAGTAAATAACTGAAAAGTATATGTTAATATTACCCTGGACCTTTTTACTTTAGATTCAATAGTGTGTTGTGTCTCAACCTTCTGGGAAGGGTTTTGTTTCTTTTCACAAGAAGTACACTCTTATGTCGGGTCTCTAAACTTAGAATAATGCGAGCAGCATTGTCCTGCCCGTTTTCATGATCCGTTGCATTCACACTGTGCAGGGGCAATGTTCCAGTTAACAATCAAACCATTGTAATTCTCCCAATGACTTTCAACCGTAAAGACATCTGCTTTTCCAAGACCAAGAGGAATAGTTAGAGGAAAAAATAAAAACCCTTTAAGTTCTATAGAAAGTAAGATGTGTGCAGATAGACAAGATGTGGCTCGTGTGAACCTGTATTGTTTTATCCATGTACTATACTAGCCTTGACATATCTGTTTTCATTTTCAAGGCATTTCTATACTTTTATGTAGAGTAGAATGAATGGCTGTTTTGCCTCTTTTTTCTCTCTCATTTTAGGCTCAGCTAAGTCAAGGAATACCTCCAAAAAAAAATATATATATATATATATATAACTAATTTTGATTTTTCATGATTTACTAGTTGGAAAAGGTACTATTCTAAGGATGATGATTTTCTTCACTGATCATGGGGATACCGACCCTGGAGTTCTTATATACAGTTTATGTTGAACACGTGTTTGCTATAAGGGAATGAAACTTGAATACTGACAGGAGCAAAAACAATTTAAAGAGAACTGTGCCTCCTCAGAGAAGTTGTTAAGGCTGAACTGGAAAAACACACATCTGAGTAATAATTATTTATTGGAAATAGGATGTGTTGAAATAACAACAAATGAAGTATTCTACATTTTACTTTCTTGCACTATTTTGCCTATAATAAATATACTGTCTATGCCCTAAAATATGTGGGGACAGCTGAAAATGAAACCCAGAAACCCATTTACAAACTTGTATGTACCCATTCAGAGCAGTTAATAAAATTGCTTCAGGGAAGAAATGTGTTATCATGAATGAAATAATTATACACTTCCTAGGGCTGTTATTATCAGTAAAAATAACTGACACATTGTTGATGATGAGATTAGTGACTGGCCTGATAAGAACTATTGTTATCTACATCATGATACACATTGCTTTAGGATTGCTTACTTAAGCATCAGTTTTCTTAGGCACCATAACCTTCCCAGGTGTTCTGTGAGAAACCCATTGAGCTGTTGTTAAGCCCAGATTGGTAGTTAAGAGTGTGTGATGAGATCTACAATTTCAGTTTGGTTTCTGTGTAAATATTGCTTTGCAGTATGGAAACCTCATGTTAACCCTGTATAGTTGAATTTCATATTAGTTTTAGTAATGCATAAAAGTTTATTTTTTAATATAAATTTATTTATTTTAATTGGAGGCTCATTACTTTACAATATTGTATTGGTTTTGCCATACATTGACATGAATCCACCACAGGTGTACATGTGTTTCCCATCATGAACTCCCCTCCCACCTCTCTCCCCATCCCATCCCTCTGGGTCATCCCAGTGCCCCAGCCCTGAGCACCTGTCTCATGCATCAAATCTGGACTGGCGATTCATTTCGCATATCATAATATACATGTTTCAATGCCATTCTCCCAAATCATCCCACCCTCGCCCTCTCCCTCAGAGTCCAAAAGACTGTTCTATACATCTGTGTCTCTTTTGCTGTCTCGCATACAGGGTTATCATTACCATCTTTTAAAATTCCATATATATGCGTTAATATACTGTATTGGTCTTTTTCTTTCTTGCTTACTTCACTGTGTATAATAGAGTCCAGTTTCATCCACCTCATTAGAACTGATTCAAATGTATTCTTTTTAATGGCTGAGTAGAAGGCACTGACAACCCACTCCAGTACTCTTGCCTGGAAAATCCCATGGACAGAGGAGCCTGGTAGGCTGCAGGCCATGGGGTCATGAAGAGTAGGACACAACTGAGCGACTTCACTTTCACTTTTCACTTTCATGCATTGGAGAAGGAAATGGCAACCCACTCCAGTGTTCTTGCTTGGAGACTCCCAGGGATGGGGGAGCCTGGTGGGCTGCCATCTCTGAGGTTGCACAGAGTCGGAAGCTACTGAAGTGACTTAGCAGCAGCAGCAACAATATGCCATTGTGTATATGTACCACAGCTTTCTTATCCATTTGTCTGCCAATGGACACCTAGGTTGCTTCCATGTCCTGGCTATTATAAACAGTGCTGCGATGAACATTGGGTACACATGTCTCTTTCAATTCTGGTTTCCTCAGTGTGTATGTCCAGAAGTGGGATAGTGGGGTCATAAGACAGTTCTATTTCCAGTTTTTTAAGGAGTCTCCACACTGTTCTCCATGATGGCCATACTAGTTTGCATTCCCACCAACAGTGTAAGAGGGTTCCCATTTCTCTACACCCTCTCCAGCATTTATTGCTTGTTGATTTTTGGATCGCAGCTATTCTGACTGGCATGAAATGGTACCTCATTGTGTTTGATTTGCATTTCTCTGATAATGAGTGATGTTGAGCATCTTTTCATGTGTTAGCCATCTGTATGTCTCTTTGGAGAAATGTCTGTTTAGGTCTTGGGCCCGTTTTTTGATTGGGACATTTATTTTTCTGGAATTGAGCTGCAGGAGTTGCTTGTATATTTTTGAGATTAATTCTTTGTCAGTTGCTTCATTTGCTATTATTTTCTCCCATTCTGAAGGCTATCTTTTCACCTTGCTTATAGTTTCCTTTGTTGTGCAGAAGCTTTTAAGTTTAATTAGATCCCATTTGTTTATTTTTGCTTTTATTTCCAGTATTCTAGGAAGTGGGTCATAGAGGATCCTGCTGTGATTTATGTCGGAGAGTGTTTTGCCTATGTTCTCCTCTAGGGGCTTTATAGTTTCTGGTCTTACGTTTAGATCTTTAATCCATTTTGAGTTTATTTTTGTGTATGGTGTTAGAAAGTGTTCTAGTTTCATTCTTTTACAAGTGGTTGACCAGTTTTCCCAGCTGCTGCTGCTGCTGCTAAGTCGCTTCAGTCGTGTCCGACCCTGTACGACCCCATAGACGACAGCCCACCAGGCTTCCCTGTCCCTGGGATTCTCCAGGCAAGAACACTGGAGTGGTTGCCATTTCCTTCTCCAGTGCAGGAAAGTGAAAGTGAAGTCACTCAGTCGTGACTGACTCTTCATGACCCCATGGACTGCAGCCTACCAGGCTCCTCCATCCATGGGATTTTCCAGGCAAAAGTACTGGAGTAGGGTGCCATTGCCTTCTCAGCACCACTTGTTAAAGAGATTGTCTTTAATCCACTGTATATTCTTGCCTCCTTTGTCAAAGATAAGGTATCCATAGATGTATGGATTTATCTCTGGGCTTTCTATTTTGTTCCATTGATCTATATTTCTGTTTTTGTGCCAGTACCATACTGTCTTGATGACTGTGGCTTTGTAGTAGAGCCTGAAGTCAGGCAGGTTGATTCCTCCAGTTCCATTCTTCTTTCTCAAGATTGCTTTGGCTATTCGAGGTTTTTTGTATTTCCATATAAATTGTGAAATTATTTGTTCTAGCTCTGTGAAAAATACTGTTGGTAGCTTGCTAGGGATTGCATTGAATCTGTAGATTGCTTTGGGTAGTATACTCATTTTCACTATATTGATTCTTCCAATCCATGAACANAGTACCATACTGTCTTGATGACTGTGGTTTTGTAGTAGAGCCTGAAGTCAGGCAGGTTGATTCCTCCAGTTCCATTCTTCTTTCTCAAGATTGCTTTGGCTACTCGAGGTTTTTTGTATTTCCATACAAAGCTTGAAATTATTTGTTCCAGTTCTGTGAAAAATACCACTGGTGGCTTGATAGGGATTGCATTGAATCTGTAGATTGCTTTGGGTAGTATACTCATTTTCACTATATTGATTCCTCTGATCCATGAATATGGTATATTTCTCCATCTATTAGTGTCCTCTTTGATTTCTTTCATCAGTGTTTTATATTTTTCTATATATAGGTCTTTAGTTTCTTTTGGTAGATATATTTCTAAGTATTGCATTCTTTTCGTTGCAATGCTGAATGGAATCATTTCCTTAATTTCTTTTTCTGCTTTCTCATTATTAATGTATAGGAATGCAAGGCATTTCTGTGTGTTGATTTTGTATCCTGCAAATTTATGTTCATTGATTAGCTCTAGTAATTTTCTGGTGAAGTCTTTAGTTTTTATTCCAATCTCAAAGAAAGGCAATGCCAAAGAATGCTCAAACTACAGCACAATTGCACTCATCTCACATGCTAGTAAAGTAATGCTCAAAATTCTCCAAGCCAAGCTTCAGCAATACGTGAACCATGAACTTCCAGAAGTTCAAGCTGGTTTTAGAAAAGGAAGAGGAACAAGAGATCAAATTTCCAACTTCCATTGGATTATGGAAAAAGCAAGAGAGTTCCATAATAACATCTATTTCTGCTTTAATGACTATGCCAAGGCCTTTGACTGTGTGGATCACAATAAATTGGGGAAAATTCTGAAAGAGATGGGAATACAGGACTACCTGACCTGCCTCTTGAGAAATCTGTATGCAGGTCAGAAAGCAACATTAGAACTGGGCATGGAACAACAGACTGGTTCCAAATAGGAAAAGGAGTACGTCAAGGCTGTATATTGTCACCCTGCTTATTTAACTTAGATGCAGAATACGTCATGAGAAATGCTGGACTGGAAGAATCACAAGCTGGAATCAAGATTTCTGGGAGAAATACAATAACCTCACATATGCAGATAACACCAGCCTTATGGCAGAAAGTGAGGAAGAAGTAAAAACACCTCTTGATGAAAGTCAAAGAGGAGAGTGAAAAAGTTGACTTAAAGCTCAACATTCAGAAAATGAAGATCATGGCATCCGGTCCCATCACTTCATGGGAAATAGACGGGGAAAGAGTAGAAACAGTGTCAGACTTTATTTTTCTGGGCTCCAAAATCACTGCAGATGGTGACTGCAGGCACAAAATTAAAAGACGCTTACTCCTTGGAAGAAAAGTAATGACCAACCTAGATATCATATGCAAAAGCAGAGACATTGCTTTGCCAACTAAGATCTGTCTAGTCAAGGCTATGGTTTTTCCAGTAGTCATGTAAGGATGTGAGAGTTGTACTGTAAAGAAGGCTGAGTGCTGAAGAATTGATGCTTTTGAACTGTGGTGTTGGCGAAGACTCTTGAGAGTCTCTTGGACTGCAAGGAGATCCCACCAGTCCATTCTGAAGGAGATCAGCCCTGGGATTTCTTTGGAAGGAATGATGCTAAAGCTGAAGCTCCTGTACTTTGGCCACCTCATGCAAAGGGTTGACTCATTGGAAAAGACTCTGATGCTGGGAGGGATTGGGGAAGGAGGAGAAAGGGATGAACAAGGATGAGATGACTGGATGGCATCACTGACTCGATGGATGTGAGTCTGAGTGAACTCCAGGAGTTGGTGATGGACAGGGAGGCCTGGCGTCATAAAGAGTCAGACACGACTGAGCGACTGAACCAAACCGATGTAGAGGATCATGTCATCTGCAAACAGTGAGAGTTTTACTTCTTCTTTTCCAATCTGGATTCCTTTTATTTCTTTTTCTGCTCTGATTGCTATGTTCAAATCTTCCAGAACTATGTTGAATAGTAGTGGTGAAAGTGGGCACCCTTGTCTTGTTCTTGACTTTAGGGGAAATGTTTTCAATTTTTCACCATTGAGGATAATGTTTGCTGTGGGTTTGTCATATATAGCTTTTATGGTATTGAGGATGCTCCTTCTATTCCTGCTTTCTGGAAGGTTTTTATCATAAATGGATGTTGAATTTTGTCAAAGGCCTCTGCATCTATTGAGATAATCATATGGCTTTTATTTTTCAATATGTTAATGTGGTGAATTACATTGATTTATTTGTGAATATTGAAGAATCCTTGCATCCCTGGAATAGAGCTCACTTGGTCATGGTGTATGATCTTTTTAATGTGTTGTTGGATTCTGATTGCTAGAATTTTGTTGAGGATTTTTCACCTATATTCATCAGTGATATTGGCCTGTAATTTTCTTTTTTTTCTGGCATCTTTGTCAGGTTTTGGTATTAGGGTGATGGTGGCCTCATAAAATGAGTTTGGAAGTTTACCTTGAGAAAAAGGTGAAATTCATTGTTTTGGGATGAAATGTCCTATAGATATCAATTAGGTCTAACTGGTCTATTTTATCAAACTTTAAAGTTTGTGTTTCCTTGTTAATTTTCTGTTTAGTTGATTTGTCCATAGGTGTGAGTTGGGTATTAAAATCTCTCACAAAAAAAAAAAAAAAGAACAAAAAAATCTCTCACTATTATTGTGCTACTGTTAATTTCCCCTTTCATAGATGTTCACATTTGTTTTACATATTGTGGTGTTCCTATGTTGGGTGCATATATATTTATAATTTTTATATCTTTTTCTTGGATTGATCATTATGTAGTATCCTTCTTTGACTCTTTTCACAGCATTTGTTTTAAAGTCTATTTTATCAGATATGAGTATTGCTACTTCTGCTTTCTTTTGGTCTCTATTTGTATGGAATTTTTTTTTTCCAGCCCTTCACTTTCAGTCTGTATGTGTCTTTTGTTTTGAGGTGGGTCTCTTGTAGGCAGCATATACAGGGATCTTGTTCTTGTATTCATTCAGCCAGTCTTTGCCTTTTGGTTGGGGCATTCAACCCATTTATGTGTAAGATAATTATTGATAAGTATGATCCCATTGCCATTTACTTTACTGTTTTGGGTTGGGGTTTATACACCCTTTTTGTTTTCCTGTCTAAAGAATATCCTTTAGCATTTGTTGGAGAGCTGGATTCTCTCAGCTTTTGCTTGTCTGTAAAGCTTTTGATTTCCCCTTCATATTTGAATGAGATCCTTGCTGGGTACAGTAATCTAGGCTGTAAGTTATTTTCTTTCATCACTTTAAGTATGTCCTGCCATTCCCTCCTGGCCTGAAGAGTTTCTATTGAAAGATCTGCAGTAATCCTTAAGGGAATCCCCTTGTGTGTTATTTGTTGTTTTTCCCTTGCTGCTTTTAATATTTGTTCTTTGTGTTTGGTCTTTGTTAATTTGATTAATATGTGTCTTGGGATATTTTGCCTTGGGTTTATCCTATTTGGAACTCTGGGTTTCTTGGACTTGGGTGATTATTTCCTTCCCCATTTTAGGGAAGTTTCAACTATTATCTCCTCAAGTATTTTTTCATGGTCTTTCTTTTGGTCCTCTTCTTCTGGGACTCCTATAATTCAAATGTTGGAGCATTTCATATTGTCCTGGAGGTCTCTGAGACTGTCCTCATTTCTTTTACTTCGTTTTTCTTTTTTCCTCTCTGATTCATTTATTTCTACCGTTTTATCTTCTCTTTCACTAATCTTCTTTTCTACCTCACTTATTCTACTATTTGTTGCCTCCAGAATGTTTCTGATCTCATTTATTGCATTATTCATTATATATTTACTCTTTTTTATTTCTTCTAGGTTCTTGTTAAACTTTTCTTGCATCTTCTCAATCCTTGTCTCCAGGCTATTTATCTATGATTCCATTTTGACTTCAAGATTTTGGATCATTTTCACTATCAATATTCTGAATTCTTTCTCAGGTAGATTCCCTATCTCTTCCTCTTTGGTTTGGTTTGATGAGCATTTCTCCTGTTCCTTTACCTGCTGGGTATTCTTCTGTCTCTTCATCTTGGTTATATTGCTGCATTTGGTGTGGCCTTTCTATATTCTGGGAATTTGTGGAGTTCTCTTTATTATGAAGTTTCCTCACTGTGGGCAGGGTTGTGTCAGGGCTTGTCAAGGTTTCTTGGTTAGGGAGGTTTGTGTTGGAGTTCTGGTGGGTGGAGCTGGATTTCTTCTCTCTGGAGTGCAATGGAGTGACCAGTAATGGGTTATGAGATTTCTATGGTTTTGGAGTAACTTTGAGCTGCCTGTATATTGAACCTCAGGGGTGTGTTCCTGTGTTGCTGGAGAATTTGTGTGGTATGTCTTGCTCTGGAATTTGTTGGACCTTGGGTGGTACTTGGTTTCAGTGTAGATATGGAGGCGTTTGATGAGGTCCCATCGATTAATGTTCCCTGGATTCAGGAGTTCTCTGATGTTCTCAGGATTTGGACTTAAATCTCCTGCTTCTGGTTTTCAGTTTTATTTTTACAGTAGCCTCAAGACTTCTCCATCTATACAGCACTGATTATAAAACATCTCGTTTAAAGATGAAAAGGTTCTCCACGTTGAGGGACACCCAGAGAGGTTCACTCAGTTACATGGAGAAGAGAAGAGGGAGGGGGTAGTTAGAGGTGACTGGAATGAGATGAGATAGGATCAAGAGAGGAGAGAACAACCTAGTCAGTAGTCTCTTCCTTATGTGAACTCCTCAGTCTGGACCGCTCAGAGGTGTTCATGGAGTTATACAGGAAAGAGGATAGGGAGGAAGTAGACAAATGTGGCCAGGAGGATAAAATAGGGAAATGAAAAGGGGAGAGACAGATCCAGCCAGTAACCAGTTCCAGAAGTGTTCTCCATCAACTGGAACACACAGAGATTCACAGAGTTGGGTAGAGAAGAGAAGGGGGAGGAAAGAGACAGAGACCACCTGGTGGAGAAAAAGGAGAGTCCAAAGGATAAAAGAGTAGTCAATCAGTAATCTTGCTCTCAGGTAAAATGTGTACTGAAGATTGGGTTTATAAATATAAAAAATTGACAACAAATACCTAAAAGCAAAAATTAAAAATCTAGAGTAGAGGTTGGATTTTCAAAAATACAATATTAAAGAAAAGAAGAAGAAGGAAAAGAAAGAGAGAGAGAGAGAGAGAGAAGAGAGAGAGAGAGAAAACAAGGCCACAAGAATTATTAAAAGACAACAACCACCACAAAAAGAGTGTATATGACGTTTGCTTTAAAAATAGGGTCCTTTTTTTATTTTGAAAGGTAATAGTAGCTTATAAAAATAAAAATTAAAGGAGAAATAGAGGACTTAATCATTTTAAAATGTTAAAAAAAAGAAGAAATAGAAAAGCAAAAACAATCACACAACCATAACAAAAAAAAAAAGAGTAAAAAGAAAAGCAAAATCAATCACACAACAATATCAACAACAAAAAAAAGAGAGGAAAAAGAAAAGTAAAAACAATCACACAACAATATCAACAACAACAACAAAAATGAAAGAATGATCGT
>SJXQ01007861.1:0-23802 GCA_006408695.1 Aepyceros melampus
TCATCCAAACATCTAATTCATCATCTATCATCCATCCATCCATCTATCCACTTATCCATCCATTCATCCACTATTGTTCATCCATCCTATCCATCCATCCATCCATCCATCGATCTACCCATACATCCATCCACCTATCCACAGTCTACTCATCCAATCATCCATCCATCTATCCATCCATTCATCCATCATCCATCCATCCATCCATCCACCCACCCAGCCATCCATGCATCCATCCATCCATTCACCCACCCACTTGCCTCCCCTAGTCCCTGGCAACCACAAACCCACTTCCTGTCTCTGTGGATTTGCCTGTTCTGGACGTTTCCTAGCAATGGAGTCACACACCACGTGTCCTTCTGTGTCTGCCTCTCCCACTGAGCATCATGTGTTCAGGGTCCACCCACATCATAGCCTGTGTCGGAGCTTCAGTCCTTTTCATTCCACTGTGGGGACCACATTCTGTGTATCCATCCATCCCTGGATGGATGCTCGAATTGCTTCCATCTTTAGGCGATTCTGAGCAGCATTGCTATGAACAGTCAGGCACACGTTTTCCTGTGGACACCTGTTTTCAGTTCTCTTGTGTAAATACCAAGAGATGCTGAAACGGTAACATATGTTCAACTCTTATGTTGATGTGCTAACTCCCTTGTTTAACTTGTAGAAGAACCAGCTTCTGCGATCGCTTTGACAATCTCCTTTAGCTTGGGGACTCCTGAAACCCGTCTTCCTTTTCATTCACACTCAAATCCACGTGCACACAGAATGTTCAGCCCCTTTCCTGGGATTTCACTGAACTCAAATAGCACACTCTCAATGCTCAGACACCAACCTGCCCAGGACGCCATGGGGCAATGCCTCATCATACCAAACCCCAACCTCTGTCTTTACAGCAAACCCCAGAGATTATGTAGACTCCCGGGGAAACTTTGCTCAGCGGGAAAGTTCATTTTTCTTTTTTTTTCCCCCAAATACCCCTTGTCATGGCTTAGACAGTACAGAATCCACCTGCATTGCAGAGACCCGGGTTTGACCCCTGGGGCAGGAAGATCCCCTGGAGAAAGGTGTGGCAACCCACTCCAGTATTCTTGCCTGGAGAATCCCACGGACAGAGGAGCCTGGTGGGCTACAGTCCATGGGGTCAAAAAGAGTTGGACACGACTGATTGACTTTCACTTTCACTTTTCACTCTCAAACAGCGTGGGGCTTCTGTCTGGGAAGCTTACAACCCCAACTGTGTTCCTCTTCCAAGGTTACGTACTTTCCTGTGGTGATGTTGTAGAAAGAGAAGAGACGCTCCCTAGAACAAGCTTATCACAGCACACACAGTGAAAGAAAGAAGAGGGGAGAGAGATTCAACCCCAGCCATGTCATCTACGTAAATACGAGGAGGAAGCGGGTCCCATTTTCTATTGCCCCCTGCTGCTGCTCATTCCCTCAGGCGTGTCCGATTGTCTGCGACCCCATGGACTGTAGCCCACCAGGCTCCTCTGTCCGTGGGATTCTCTAGGCAAGAACAGCAGAGTGGATTTCCATTTCCTCCTCCAGGGGATCTTCCCGACCCAGGGATGGAACCCGGGTCTGCTGCACTGCGGGCGGATTCTTTACTATCTGAGCCCCCAGGGAAGCCCTGGTGGATTCACTGTTTCTTGCTGTGAACACTGAGAATGTGAGGAAATAAAGTCCTACATTTCATGATGCAGCTGACTTCATACACACTGTCCTGTCCGGTGGGGGATTGTGTCTGCAGACATTTGTGTCTGGGGGACACTGGTATCTGGGGGCACTGGTGTCTGGGAGGCACTTAAGTCTGGGGGACACTTCTATCTGGGGGGACACTTGTGTCTAGGGGGACACTCGTGTCTGTGGTCACTCCTGTCTGCAGACACTTGTGTCTGGGGGGACGCTTAACTCTGGGGTGCACTCGTATCTGGGGGATGCTCGTGTCTGCGGGACCCTGGTGTCTGTGGACACCTGTGCCCTGGGGGGTACACACAGCCGGCAGGGCATGGCAGCACAGCAAACCTCCATCCCCAGCCCCCAGTGAGGCCTGTGCATCTGCTCCGTGTGCAAAAACAGCGCCCCCACCTCGGGCAGCCCGCCCGCTCCTTGCTCACTGCAGCCCCGGGAGGTGGACCCAGGGCTGAGGACGCATTCTGTGGGCAGAGGCTGTGCGTGGAAACGCCTCCCTCACCTCTGTCCACATCACCCTCCGCGGCACCTCTCAAGAAAGCACGTCCTCTGTTTCCAAGGAGAAAGGATGTGAGACAAGTCCATGAGGTTCTCAGGTTCAAGGTCACTTCACAACCCTGCCAAGAGGTCAGCGAGTCTATGTCCATATTTAGCTTTGAACTCAAGTTTAGACGGCTGAGTTAAGCCAGTCCGAGCTTCTCAGAACTTCACCAACGCTGGCGCCATGGACTGTAGCCCACCAGGCTCCTCTGTCCGTGGGATTCTCCAGGCAAGAACAGCAGAGTGGATTTCCATTTCCTCCTCCAGGGGATCTTCCCGACCCAGGGATGGAACCCGGGTCTGCTGCACTGCGGGCGGATTCTTTACTATCTGAGCCCCCAGGGAAGCCCTGGTGGATTCACTGTTTCTTGCTGTGAACACTGAGAATGTGAGGAAATAAAGTCCTACATTTCATGATGCAGCTGACTTCATACACACTGTCCTGTCCGGTGGGGGATTGTGTCTGCAGACATTTGTGTCTGGGGGACACTGGTATCTGGGGGCACTGGTGTCTGGGAGGCACTTAAGTCTGGGGGACACTTCTATCTGGGGGGACACTTGTGTCTAGGGGGACACTCGTGTCTGTGGTCACTCCTGTCTGCAGACACTTGTGTCTGGGGGGACGCTTAACTCTGGGGTGCACTCGTATCTGGGGGATGCTCGTGTCTGCGGGACCCTGGTGTCTGTGGACACCTGTGCCCTGGGGGGTACACACAGCCGGCAGGGCATGGCAGCACAGCAAACCTCCATCCCCAGCCCCCAGTGAGGCCTGTGCATCTGCTCCGTGTGCAAAAACAGCGCCCCCACCTCGGGCAGCCCGCCCGCTCCTTGCTCACTGCAGCCCCGGGAGGTGGACCCAGGGCTGAGGACGCATTCTGTGGGCAGAGGCTGTGCGTGGAAACGCCTCCCTCACCTCTGTCCACATCACCCTCCGCGGCACCTCTCAAGAAAGCACGTCCTCTGTTTCCAAGGAGAAAGGATGTGAGACAAGTCCATGAGGTTCTCAGGTTCAAGGTCACTTCACAACCCTGCCAAGAGGTCAGCGAGTCTATGTCCATATTTAGCTTTGAACTCAAGTTTAGACGGCTGAGTTAAGCCAGTCCGAGCTTCTCAGAACTTCACCAACGCTGGCGCCTGGGAAGACCCTCCGTCCTTTCCTTCCTGACTTCCATCCATGCTTCTTCCTTCCAACACTAAACCCCACGCCCTTGGTCCCCTAACCACAGCCATCGCTCTTATATTTGACATCCAGCCTTCCTTTCCACTCTCCTTATACCTGCTTTCCACACGCTAGCGTGTCAGTCATGTCCGACTCTCTGCAACCCCGTGGACTGTAGCTCCTCTGTCCCTGGGGATTGTCCAGGCGAGAACACTGGAGTGGGTTGCCATTTCCTCCTCCAGGGCATCTTCCCCACCCAGGGATGGAACCCACATCTCCCATATCGCAGGGAGATTCACTACCACTGCATCACCCGGGAAGGCGCCCCGCGTTATGTGAACAGTCAACTCTCAATTCCTATTAGTGGTCCAGAACCACAGCCTGCCTTCTTCATCCGTCTTCCTTCCTCCATGCCTTCTGCCTGCTGGACACACTTCCTCAATTCCCATTTTGATCTCCAGCCTCTGGACCTGTCAGGATCTCAGCTGGACCAGCCACGCCAACCAGAGAGTTATGTTTGCCTCCTTAGAAACACCTACCATTATACCTCACGCGCCCTGTGTAAATATGGACAAAGGGGTTTTCGGTGCGCACCTCAAGCTGCAAAGGCACACAGCTCACCGACCACCCAGGATTTTTAGCTGTTCTCCAGTCTCAAAGTTGTGTCTGACTCTTTGCACGCGACCCCATGGACTGTAGCACACCGGGCTTCCCTGTCCTTCAGAGTCTCTCGGATTTGATGCCAACTCATGTCCACGGGAGCTTTCCCCGTGGCTCAGGTGGTAAAGGATCCATCTGCAATGCAGGAGACTGCAGGAGACCAGGGTTCAATCCCTGGGTGGGGAATATCCTCTGAAGGAGGGAATGGCAACCCACTCGAGTATTCTCATCTGGACAATCCCCATGGAAGGAGGAGCCTGGCGGGCTACAGTCCATGGGGGTCACAAAGACTCAGACATGACTGAGCGACAAAAATGCCCATTGAGTCAGTGATGCCATCCAACCATCTCACCCTCTGTCGTCCCCTTCTCTTCCCGCCCTCAATCTTTCCCAGCATCAGGGTCTTTTCCGTAAGTCAGCTCTTCACATCAGGTGGCCAAAGGACTGATCTCAAACAATAAGTCTCCTTGTTGTTTTAAAAATAAAAATGAGAGCAATCTTGTTAGCAAGATCAGCTGAATCCCTTTCTTACTCTGCTCTTGTCTGAAAGGGAGGTGCAGCCTGTGTCTGTCGGCCACCCAAGTGACCTTGCCAACCCTCCGGAGCACCATGACGGATTGCAATTCCGCAAATTCCACGAGCGTCAGCAACATCCTGAGATACGCCCGGGCACCCTGGGAGCGCTGCAGTGAACGAACGGCAGCAGATGACACTGCAAAGTCACCATCAGCTTGCACTTGCGTCTTATTGAGACGCACCGTCATTCTCCATCAGCTGAGCCCTTGGAGACTCAGAATCCGAGGACCCCGCATCTTTCCTTGGACACCTGGACTGCTTCCGTGTGTGCATTTCCAAGCATGCCCTCTCCAAATCCCCCAGGACACCCAATGGGTTTTCTGGACCCATGCCTTCATCAGAGACGTTTCAGGATGGGGATGACTCTCAGACTTGACTCTCAAGAGTCAGGTCCACATTTTCTCCCAAAGCATACAAGTCCAGAGCGTGGTCTGCAAGAGCTCCAGCAAAGAAGGAGCCCAGAGGCGGGCTGAGTGAGCCAAAGCTGGAGAGCAGACAGCCACTCAGGCGCCTCTGACCAGCCGGTAGCAGTTCAAACAAGGTGATGTGTCTACAGGAGATGCCCAAGGTCTCCTAGCCAAGCTCTGCCTATTTTTAAACTCTCTCAAGACTAGCATGTGGACTTTATGAATTGACGCACTTTCAAAAAGCACTAGGGGCTCCCCTGGGGACTCAGATGGCAAAGAATCTGCCTACAGTGTCGGAGATGTGGGTTCGATCCCTGGGTGGGGAAGATCCCCTGTTGGAGGGCATGGCAACCCACTCCAGTATTCTCGCCTGAAGAATCCCGTGGACAGAGGAGCCTGTCAGGGCTGCAGTCCACGAGTTGCACAGAGCTGGACATGACAACCGAGTACTAACGCATGTGACGTTTCTGCAAATGTCTTAACGTTTTCGCCAAAGTCTGGCTTACAAGGAGGACAGCCCGATCCTCCTATGGATGTCGGCATTCCATCTGTGGCCATATGGCATTTCTATCGAAGGAAATGCAAGCTCACAGAGATGTGTTGCTGGAAAATGGAGGGCTGTGTGGATAGCTTTCCTAGACAACTGCGGATTATGTTTGGCAGTATCCTCCTCCCCACCGCCGCCCCCCACCAAACCACGAGGGGGTCTTTGTATGATGGCAAACTGCAGTGAGGCAACTGGAGCCATCCACATGCTCAGGCGTGTCCGACTCTGTGACCACGTGGACTGTAGCCCCCCAGGCTCCTCTGTCCATGGGGATTCCCCAGGCAAGAACTCTGGAGTGGGTTGCCATGCCCTCCTCCAGGGGACCTTCCTGAAGGAGGGACTGAACCCGCGTCTCCTGAATTGGCAGGTGAATTTTTTACCACTAGCGCCACCTGGGAAGCCCTCAGTAGAATTTCATTCTTGTGTCCATCTTGGATCGACTGGTACAGGGAGATGTGGAGAATGAATCAGCTGTCCACGGAAACAGCATCACAGAGGGAAACACAGTGGACCCCACACGAGACCAGGCAGGGTCACTACCCCCCGTTCCACAGACATGTCCTTCCTTCAGCCTAAGAGCTGGTCCCCATTACACGCCTGAGACAGGTAACCTTCCACCCTCCTCCACACTTCAGAGAATCCCGAGGGCCAGCAAGCTCTTAGGACAGACCTAGGATTTCCACAAACTGGGTGCAAACGGACAAATCCCAGCAGGTGTGATCCTGAACCCAGAGAGATTTAAGGAATCGTGAGCTCCTGGGAACATTATGAGGGTCAGGTCCAAGGTGGGAAGCAGGTGGACCCTGGTTGCCCCAACAGCCAAGCCTGAGAGGAAGGCTGGGGGTCCCGTGACAGGCCTCCTGTCTCCCAGCATCCGCCCTGGACTGGGGTCTCTCCACCTACCGCCGTCCTCAGCATCACAGACACCTGACCATCCCCTTGGAATCTCCAGGACATCTCGCATGCCTGCCATCACCGACCTTAGAACATGAATTCCTAAACCCGGGGCAGGGGCTTCCCTGGTGGTCCAGCAGGTAAGAATCCCTCCCTGAAAGGCAGGAGACACAGAGTCTCCATCCGGGCAGATCAAATGTGGCAAGGAGCAACTAAAGGGGTGAGGCACAAACTACTGAGCCCGTGAGCCCGCGCTCTGCAACTCGACAAGCCACCGCGATGGGAAGCCGGGCCCCACCAGTGAGAGCACCCCGCCTCGACGACAGAGAGCTCGCGGGCGGCCGTGAGCACCCAACACAGCCGCTGGTAAGTGGAGCCATCACGGGCCACAACGAAAGCGCTCACACACCGCATCCAAGACCCAGCACGGCCGCATAAATAAACACAGACGTGAAAACATTAAAATAAAAATAAATAAATAAAACACGGTCACGATAATGCCCTAAAACTGTATTTCTACGTGCCATAAGGGGATTATAATCATTCTCGACATTGGAGGGGAACGTGGAGTTTCATCACGCTATCCCAAGGGTCTTTGCCAATATCCTGGGTCATTTTCACGTCTGATTTTTTGGCCCCCATCACTTGTTGTGGTTATTCAGTCACTCAGTTGCCTCCGACTCCTTGCGGCCCCAAGGACTGCAGCACGCCAGGCTTCCCTGTCCATCACCATCACCCAGAGTTTGGCAGAGCCTCCAAATGGCTACCCACTCCAGTGTTCTTGCCCAGAGAATCCCATGCTTAGAGAAGCCTGGTGGGCTACAGTCCATGGGGTCGCAAAGAGTCAGACATGACTGAGCAAACACTCACTCACTCACTCCTGCACTGCAAGCAGATTCTTTACCGTCTGGGTAAATGAGAGAACCTGACTTATCTTTAGTACCACGTGGCAAGGTACAGACAGACTTGCATTAAGACAGTACCCAGAAGAGCTGAGATTGGAGGTTTGCTGAAGAGGCTCGTGACCCGGCTTCTTGTTAGAACGGGGCCACTTCAAAGACTCCCAGGCTGTGCCCGAAGTCTGCATCAAGGTGACACAGGAGGGGATGACAGGACTCGCCCTAGAGACACCCAGAAACCGCTGACACCGGGAGCCCAGTTTTCACAGCACAGCTTCCTTCAGCGGAGATGCTATCTCCTTAGATCATGAGTTGTAAATGGAAGCACCAGCGAGGAAATTGAAAGTAAGAACGGGAACGGGACATCTTTCTCTTCTAGGCTCTCAATGAACGGGAGATGAGAAGCTTTTAAGGCATGCAAAACCACGTTTGAAATTTCTCTTATCGACCTATGGAACTTTCTCGTTCAGTCGCTCCGTTGTGTCTGACCCTTTGCGACGTCATGGACTGCAGCTCACCAGCCTTCCCTGTCCTTCACTATCTCTTGGAGTTTGCTCAAACTCATGTGCATTGAGTCACTGATGCCATCCAACCATCTCACCCTCTGTCGTCCCCTTCTCCCGCCTACAATCTTTCCCAGTATCAGGGTCTTTTCCAATCAGTCAGCTCTTCGCATCACGTGGCCGAAGGATTGGAGTTCCAGCTTAAGCATCAATCTTTCCAGTGAACATTCAGGGTTGATGTCCTAGCAGGGTTGTTTTTTTCTTTTTTCCATGTAATAATAGAATCACCAAGAGGGATATATACAGTAGCAGAATGGTTTCTGAAATGTTTCATTTCTCTCTCACACACACACACAAAGGATCTGAAATGTATTTGGCAAAATGTGGATATTTGATAAATCTGCATGTCAGGTACCCAGCCTTCCTTTATACGCTTCTCTGTATCTGTGTGTGCGCTCAGTTGCTTCAGCCGCCTCCGACTCCTGGTGACCCCATCTTTTGTATGCATGAAGTATTTTATAATAGAATTATTTTAAAGGCACATTGAAATTCAAGTCGCTGCTACAAAATGAACAGGCTAATTTGTGCGGATCAAATGCTTGACGGGCATTTGCAGGCAGAACTCGTTTTACAGGGCTTCGAAAATGCTGTGATTTCTTTTTTAGAAAAACCGAAGGCTTGGGGGCAACTCTGCATTGAGCAAGATGTCTCTCCATGCTGTGTTTTCAACAGCATTTGCTCGCTTCCTGTCTCTGGGTCCCATTTTGGTCATGCTCGAAATATCTGAAACGTTTTCATTATGACTATTTGTGATGGTGTCTGCGACCCTTGATGTCACGACTGTGACTCGATGAAGGCTCAAAGATGGTGAGCCAATTTTCAGCAACAAAGTATTCTGAATGAATGAATGAATGTTGGTGGTTGTGATATGATGGAATGATACACTTGCATGCCTGCATGCCAAGTTGCTTCTATCAAGTCTGCTCTTTGCGACCCCGTGGACTGTAGCCCACCAGGCTCCTCTGTCCATGGGATTCTCCTGGGAAGAACACTGGAGCCGGTAGTCACGCCCTCCTGTAGGGGATCTTCCTGACCCAGGGATCAAACCCAGGTATCCTGCATTGCAGATTCTTTACCACTGACCCACTGGGGAGGCTTCATCATACACTTAATAGACCGCAGTCTACTGCAAACATAACTCTTACAGGCCCTGGGAAGCCAAAACATTTGTGTGATTCCATTTATAGCCAAGGACGGGGAGGCCTGGCGTGCTACAGTCCACGGGGTCACAAAGAGTCAGACACAACCGAGTGACTGATTAACAAAAATTTATTGTGATATCTCCTTCATTGTGGAGGTCTGGAAACCAAACTCATACCATTATTTCCAAGGTCTACCTTCAGTCTCTAAGGGTAATTTGAGAAGTCAGACCGAGAAAGACAGATATATCACTTATATGTGGAAGCTAAAACATGACTGCTGGCTACCAAATGAGAGAAGTGTAGGACTGGGACTTTGAGGCAATCAACGTTAGGAGGTTTTGCTCCATCTTTCCTTTTTTAAATGAAAATGAAACTGGTATATATAGAATGGATAAACAAGGGCCTCCTGCTTTGCATGGGGAACTCTATTCACTAGCCTGTGATATACCATTATGGAAAGGAATACAAAAAGAATATCAGTATATATAATTGATCACATTGGTGTACTGCCGAAATTAACAGTGTAAATCAACTCTACTTCCATAAAAGAAATTTTTCCCAAAAGAAAAAAAAAAGAATAATTTGCCTCTCTGTAAACTAAAACCCCATGGAAGCTTTCCGCTTTGTACCGGGTCTAACTGCCTTCTGTTGAGCCATAATCCACCTTCCCCTTCGAGAGACTCCACCAAGTCCTGAGTGGGAAACATTTCACTTTCTGATGAGTTTATCAGAATCTGAGTCAGCCGTTCCTAACTCCTCCAGCGTTCCAGCTGAAGAGACGGTGGTTAAACTTGTTTAGAATGAGAAAAATGAATCCTTTCTGAGGGTGAATGTTGCCTCCGTGAGAATTGCAAGCAGAGGGTGGTGGGTTTGAGCCAAAAGATTATACACAAGAGGCAAAGAAAGAAAAAAAAAGAAGAAATGAAATGGACTTCCCTTTAGAAGAATTTCATTCTACTATGGTTTCATTGCACTTTCATAAAGATTTCCACTTCCAGTTTTTATTAAACCATTTTAACAAAATGTTCATTTTTAGAAAACTTCAATTTACTTTAAAAAAAAAAAGCAGCAATAAATCAAGGTCTGTGTGTAAATTCATGGAAGCACGTGCTGTTCAGTTGTTCAGTCGTATCTGACTCTCTGCGACCCCATGGACTGCGGCAAGCCGGGCCTCCCTGTCCTTCACCAGTCCCATTCCAGGGAACACTAGAGTCTTAGAAGCGGCAGCTCGTAGGGACCCTACGTTCAGTGACTCGTCTAACCCTAATCACCACCACTGCCCCCGACGAAGGTCCTAACTCCAATTGGAAGGGTCACAGTTTCCAGCTAGGAACGTTGGTGACACACACTCAATCCATAACACTCTGTGCTCCTGGAAAACTCAAGGCAAATACCCCCATCCCTTTCTGCGTTCCAGAAACCGCTGTGCTTCACAGAACCTCTATCCCTCCATCACTTACTCCCTGCCTCCCTCAGTCAAGATTCAGAGTGCTGGGCCTTAGCTGCTGAGTTGTTTCATCTCTTTGCGACCCTGTGGATCGCAGCCCGCCAGTCTCCTCTGTCCGTGGGATTCTCCAGGCAAGGACACGGGAGTGGGTTGCCATGCCCTTCTCTAGGGGGTCTTCCCAACCACAGGGATGGAACCTGGGTCTGTCTCCTGCATTGCAGGCAGATTCTTTAGCATCTGAGCCACCAGGGAAGCCCTTCGGTTTTGGAGAGCAAGACCACACGTAAGCAGACCCTTCACTCCCTGGTCTCAGGCTCCCAAAGGCTGAGCTGGAGCAGGTGCACACACACGGACCTAGCCCGACAAAAAGTGCCTGCTGTCTGGACTGGCTGGCCGATCATTCAGCTCCTGTCCTGTCCGCCCCCCTCCTCGCCGCCCCCAGGCCGCTGGACGGTTGACTTGGCATCAGAAGGCGGAACAACCCATCTGGAAACCAGCTGCTCGCAAGGGGAGACGCGGGCGGCTCTCACATTCCGATGCCAACACCGCCCTTGCGAAGCTTCTGCTGCACGGCTGCAGCCTGTGGTCCCTAAGACAGGCATTTTCCAATGTCTTCTGATTGTTACCTTCATCAGCACAGTTCCCAAAGGGGAGAGGGGCTGGGTGCGGGGGGAGACTCAGTGGAAGTCTGAGGTTGACATAGGAGAGAGTTTTTTTTCTATCAACCTACAGTTCATTTAGCAGGGTTGCTAGCTTCAGGCGTCCAGCAAAGAGGTTCGTTTATACACATATACATACTCTTTTCCAGAATTCTTTTCCATCATAGGTTATTAAAATGAAAGTCAGTTGTGTTTGACTCTTGGCGACCCCCTGGACTGTAGCCCGCCAGGCTCCTCTGTCCGTGGGATTCTCCAGGCAAGAATACTGGAGTGGGTTGCCATGCCCTCCTCCAGGGGGTCTTCCGGACCCAGGGATCGAACCTGGGTCTCCCACACTGCAAGCGGACTGCTTACTGTCTGAGTCACCAGGGAAACCCATGTGGTCTGGGCACGTTATATTTCTAAAAGGCATTTCTGGGCTTCCAGTTTGCGAGACTGCATGAGGGAAGGAAAAAAAAAAAAAAAAAAAAAAGAGGAAACCTATTTCTCCCGCAGAGAGCCTGCCATTTCCCATAATCGCATCCTGCTTCTCTCCATCTATTTCTATGTGCCTGGAATACCCCAGGTACGTCCCTACTTTCTTTTCTGTGCACCCCTCTCCAACCCCCGCGGGGACCGGCCTCAGCTATTGTGGAATCTTTGTCTGTTTGTTTGATTTTCAGTTTGTTATTTCATCTTGGTCCGGGAAGCGCAGGGCTCCGTGGGAATCCACAAGCGGACTGCTTACTGTCTGAGTCACCAGGGAAACCCATGTGGTCTGGGCACGTTATATTTCTAAAAGGCATTTCTGGGCTTCCAGTTTGCGAGACTGCATGAGGGAAGGAAAAACAAAAAAAAAAAAAAAAGAGGAAACCTATTTCTCCCGCAGAGAGCCTGCCATTTCCCATAATCGCATCCTGCTTCTCTCCATCTATTTCTATGTGCCTGGAATAGCCCAGGTACGTCCCTACTTTCTTTTCTGTGCACCCCTCTCCAACCCCCGCGGGGACCGGCCTCAGCTATTGTGGAATCTTTGTCTGTTTGTTTGATTTTCAGTTTGTTATTTCATCTTGGTCCGGGAAGCGCAGGGCTCCGTGGGAATCCACAGGGTTCCCCGCACAGAGAATTGGCCTCACTATAGTTTTGTTAGTTTTTTCTTTTACTAAGTTGCCCAGGGCTGTGATTGTTGTTACGGTGTTTTCACCAAAACACAAATAAAAAGGGCAATTTTCCCAGGATCTCATTTTTTTTCTTGTAGAAAAAAAAGAAGAGTCCTGGCTCCTTCTACACAAGTGCCTATAAACCAGGTGGAAAGACAAAATTAGGTGACTCATGCTAACGCCGAGGTTCTATGGAGCCACAGGGCTGAAGGCAGTGTGGACTGAAGGCGTAGTGAGCTGTAGTGTGTGTGTGTGTGTGTGTCTGCGTGCACGCGCGTGCTGTTGACATTAACCAGCTGGAGGCTTTTATAAGTTGTAGAGTGTGTGCGTCTGTGTGTGTGTGTCTGCTCTTGACATTAACCAAAGCACAAAAGGGAATTGTCAGAAGGAAGAATGTAGCTGTGTGTGTGTGTGTGTGTGTGTGTGCGCGTCTGTGTGTGTGTGTGTGTGTGCTCTTGATATTAATCAACTGCAGGTTTTATAAATTGTAGTGTGTGTCTGTGTGTCTGTGTGTGTGGTGTCTGCTCTTGACATTAACTAAAGCACAAAAGGGAATTGTCAGTGTGTGTGTGTGTGTGTTTCTCTGCTGTTTACATTAACCAAGGCACTAAAGGGAATTGTCAGAAGGAAGAATGTAGCTCTGTGTGTGTGTGTGTGTCTGCTCTTGATATTAATCAACTAGAGGTTTTATAAGTTGTAGAGTGTGTGTGTGTGCGTGTGTGCACGCGTGCTGTTGACATTAACCAGTTGGAGGCTTTGTAAGTTGTGGAGTGTGTGCGTCTGTGTGTGTGTGTCTGCTCTTGACATTAACCAAAGCACAAAAGGGAACTGTCAGAAGAAAGAATGTGGCTGTGTGTGTGTCTGCTCTTGATATTAATCAACTGGAGGTTTTATAAGTTGTCGGCTGTGTATTTGTCTGCTCTTGACAGTAACCAAAGCACAAAAGGGAATTGTCAGAAGGAAGAATATAGTGTGTGTCTGTGTGTGTGAGTCCTCTTGACATTAACCACTTGGGGGCTTTATAAGCTGTAGTGTGTGTGTGTGTGTGTGTGTGTGTGTGTGTCTGTGTGTGTGTGTGCATGGTCTTAACATGAACCAAGGCACTAAGGGGAATTGTGTGTGTGTGTGGTCTTGAAAATAACCAAAGCACAAAAGGGAATTGTCTGTGTGTCTGTGTGTCTGAGTGTCTGTGTGTCTGTGTGTCTGTGTGCATGCCTGTGTGCATGGTCTTAACATTAACCAAGGCACTAAACGGAACTGTCAGTGTGTGTGTGTGTTTTTGTGTGCGTGTCTGTCTTTCTCTGCTCTTTACATGAACCAAGGCACTAAAGGGAATTGTCTGTGTGTGTGTGTGTGTGTGTGTGTGTGTGGTCTTGACAATAACCAAAGCACAAAAGGGAATTGTCAGTGTGTCTGTGTGTATGTCTGTGTGTGTGTCTGTGTGTTTCTCTGCTCTTAACATGAATCAAGGCACAAAAGGGAATTGTGTGTGTGTGTGTGTGTGTGTGTGTTTCTCTGCTCTTAACATGAACCAAGGCACTAGAGGCAATTGTGTGTGTGTGTGTGTGTGTCTTTCTCTGCTCTTTACATGAACCCAGGCACAAAAGGGAATTGTCTATGTGTGTGTGCGTGTGTGTCTTTCTCTGCTCTTTACATGAACCCAGGCACTACAGGCAGTTGTCAGAAGGAAGGGTGCCAGCCCAGCGCCACCTGTGAGGCTGGAGTCTGTCACCTAAGCAAGATGCTGTGTTGACTATAAGTGCAGTGGCCACGGAGAAAGGCTGCACCCCACAGCTGCCCATGAGAGCTCTCTAATGTCCACCCCGGCTCTTCTCTGCTGGCTCAGTCGATAAAGAGCCTGCCTGCAATGCAGGAGACTCAGGTTCAATCCCTGGGTCAGGAAGACCCCCTGGAGCAGGGCATGGCAACCCACTCCAGTACCCTTGCCTGGAGAATCCCAGGGACAGAGAAGCTTGGTGGGCTATATAGTCCATGGGGTTGCAAAGAGCTGGACATGACGGACCCTTTCACTTTAACAACCTATAATGGAAAAGAATATATCTATATAAATGTATAAATGAAATATTTTTCTGTATACCTGAAACTAAGAACACTGTTAAATCAACTACAGGTTAATAGTAAATAAAAATCTCTCATACGTCAACCTCCAAGTTTCCATGTCCCCCTCCCCACCCCTTGCCCCCTTACTAACCACAGGTTTGTTTTCCATGTCTGTGAGTGTGTTTCTGTTTTGTACACAAGGTTATATGTATCACTTTTTTAAGATGCTGCCAAAAAAGCAATATAAACACTACTAATACTGTATATAAAACACATCACCAGGGACTGCCCAGGTCGCCTACTGGTTACAACTTCACGTTCCCAACGCAGGTGATGGGGGTTCAACCCTTGGTTGGGGTATCAAGATCCCACATGCCTTGCAGCCAGACCAGAAAAGAAAAAACACTATGGATAACCAACAAGGACCTGCTGGACAGCCCAGGGACCTCTGCTCAATACTCTGTAATAATGTTATGGGTCCCAGCGGGAAAGGATGGGGGAAGGGATAGTCAGGGAGTCTGGGATGGACATGGACACACTGCTGTAATTAACATGGAGAACCAGCAAGGCCCTGCTGGACAGCACAGGGAACTCTGCTCAATCCTCTGTAATCACCTTATGGTCACCAGGGGGAAGGATGGGGGAAGGGATAGTCAGGGAGTCTGGGATGGACATGGACACACTGCTGTATTTAACAAGGAGAACCAACAAGGAGCTGCTGGCCAGCACAGGGAACTCTGCTCATACTCTGTAATAACCTTATGGTCACCAGGGGGAAGGATGAGGGAGGGATAGTCAGGGAGTCTGGGATGGACAGGCACACACTGCTGTATTTAACATGGAGAACCAGCAAGGCCCTGCTGGACAGCACAGGGAACTCTGCTGAATACTCTGTAATAACCTTATGGTCACCAGGGGGAAGGATGGGGGAAGGGATAGTCAGGGAGTCTGGGATGGACATGGACACACTGCTGTGTTTAACACAGAGAACCAGCAAGGACCTGCTGGACAGCACAGGGAACTCTGCTCAATCCTCTGTAATGAGCAAAATGGGAAAAGAATTTGAAAAAGAATAGGTCCATGTATACGTATAACTGAGTCACCTCACCACACTGTTGATCAACGCTGCTCCAAAATAAAATTAATATTTAAAAAAAATAAATGAATGCACAGAAGACTATGAGAACAGTACCTGATGCCTTGTAAAGACTTGATAAATGGAAGCTGCTGATGTTAATTTTCTCTTTTGGCAGAATTAGAAATGGGAGAAATTTCAGGAACAAGGCAGAGCTTATTTCAAAAACTTTAAGCAATCATTCAGATGTGTTTCAGATGTTCGCACCCATTATTCACTTCGTCAGCAAAGCTCTTTCGGAGTCTCTACTCACTGGAACTATTCTGACCACTTGAGGCGAGCTGCCGTGTCATCGATTTAATCCCATCAACATAGGATCACTACAATAATATGGCTTTACCTACTTGAACTTCTTTACCTGTATCTTATAAGTCTTAACTGTATCATATAAACTGACTCTTTTCTACCCCATGGACTGCAGCACGCCAGGCTTCCCTATACTTCACTATCTCCCGGAACTTACTCAAACTCACATCCATCAAGTCGGTGATGCCATCCAACCATCTCATCCTCTGTCGCCCCCTTCTCCTCCTGCCTTCAATCTTTCCCAGTATCAGGGTCTTTTGCAATGAATCAGCTCTTCCCATCACGTGGCCAAAGTATTGGAGCTTCAGCATCAGTCCTTCCAATAACACTCAGGACTGATTTCCTTTAGGATGGGCTGGTTGGATCTCCTCGCAGTCCAAGGGACTCTCAGGAGTCTTCTCCAGCAACACAGTTTGAAAGCATGAAACATTTACAAAGGAAAAACAAAAAAATATGAGCCTGCTGGAATGACCCTGGAATGGTGCCGACCTCCTTGAAAGACCATCATAAAGAGACCAATGGGATGCTGCAGGACTGTGTGAAACTGCACCTCGGAGAACGCTTTCCTGGACTAGGAATTTATTTCCAAGCATCAAGTGAGCAACACAGAAACTAGTGTTAGGGGGCAGGGCTGCGGGGGAGCAGTCTGCTAGCCTGTGCTGTTTCTTAGAACAAGCTTTGACCTTCCCCATTCGGCTGTCAAAGGCATCCTCTGATACCGCCCCCACTGGTGAGCAGAAAAATACAAAGCAGAATCCTGCAAGAGAGAGAAGCCCTCTTGGGCTGGATAAAAGCAATGCCGGCCACCTCCACCCCGCGTGCGTGCTCCGTTGCTAACTCATATCCGAAACTCTGCCACCCCGGAGACTGTAGCCTGCCAGGCTCCTCCGCCCATGGGATGCTCCGGGCAAGAATACCGGAGTGGGTTGTCATGCCCTCCTCCAGGGCATCTTCCTGACCCAGGGGTCGAACCTGCGTCTCCTGACTCTCTCGCATTGGAAGGTGGATTCTTCACCAGTGAGCCATCCAGGAAGCCCTACCACCTCCAGGCACTTCCTTAAATCAACTTCAGAGAAACCGGCATTGCAAAGCGATATGAATCCGGAGGAATATTTGCAGAATAAAAGCAATTAGACCCATTATGAGGGTAATTAACTGAGAAAGCACAGTGTCATCCCACCCAAGCAAGACAGGCTGGAACCCACGACCGGAAAGTTTGTCTTTCCTGTTGGTTTTGAAATCACAGGTGGAAGTCCCTTCGAATCCAGCAGCCCCCCAACCTTCCTGGTTTCATGGATGAGAATTTTTCCAGGGACCAGGCTTAAGCGAGATGGTTTGGGGATGACCAAGCATGTGACACTTTTCATAGGCGCTGTTTCGATTATTATTATCTCGACTAAAAAAAAAAAGCATAATGTGAGCTCCCTTTTATTTGGTGATAAAAGAAGGACTGTAGCTCAGGAGACAGCACCTCAGATAGCTCTGAGAGACTGCTCCAGAGAGGTGGTGGGGGGCAAGGTCAGGATTTAAGATTTTGGTGAAGGAGGCATTCATGCCATCAGGCACTGACTTTACAAAAGGTTACTTGCTGGTAACTGAGTAGCTCATGTCACCACGAAGGGATTTAGTGCCTTGCTAGATAAATGGCAACCCATTCCAGTGTTCTTGCCTGAAGAGTCCCAGGGACGGGGGAGCCTGCTATGGGGTCGCACAGCGTCGGACACGACTGAAGCGACTTAGCAGCAGCAGCAGCAGATATGACGCTAATGACAGAAAGCGAAGAGGAACCAAAGAGCCTCTTGATGAAGGTGAAAGAGGAGAGTGGAAAAGCTGGTTTAAAATTCATCATTCAAAAAACTAAGATCATGGCATCTGGTCCCATCACTGCACAGCAAATAGATGGGGAAACAAAGGAATCAATGACAGACTTTATTTTCTTGGGCTCCAAAATCACTGCAGATGGCGACCGCAGCCTTGAAATTAAAGAAGGCTTGCTCCTTGGAAGGAAAGCTATGACAAACAGAGACAGCATGTTAAAAAGCAGAGACATCACTTTACCAACAAAGGTCCATGTAGTCAAAGCTATGGTTTTTCCAGTAGTCATGGACCATCAAGAAGGCTCAGCACAGAACTGATGCTTTTGAACTGTGGTGCTGGAGAAGAGTCTTGAGAGTCCCTTGGACTGCAAGGAGACCCAACCAGTCCATCCTAAAGGAAATCAGTCCTAGGTGTTCATTGGAAGGACTGATATTGAAGCTTCAATACTTTGGCCACCTGATGTGAAGAGCTGATTCACTAGAAAAGACCCTGATGCTGGGAAATATTGAAAGCAGGAGGAGAAGGGGGCAACAGAGGATGAGATGGTTGGTGGTATCACTGACTCAAAGGACATGAGTTTGAGCAAGCTCCAGGAGTTGGTGATGGACAGGGAGGCCTGGCGTGCTGCAGTCCATACGGTTGCAAAGAGTCAGATACGACTGAGCAACTGAACAAGAACAAATATATGAAAGAGATAACCAACAAGGCCCTCCTGTATAGCACATGGACGTATACTCAATATCCTGACACAATGTAAAAGAATCTGAGAAAGAATCTATGCACACGTATAACTGAGTTCGTCTGCCATACACCCGAAACTAACAGAACATTGTAAAGCAGCCATCCTTCCTTTGAAGAAAAGAAATGAGATGAGATACAATAAAATACAGATGAAACAGAAGAGAATGAGAATCTCGCAGCGAAACTACAGACAGCTCTGGCAGGCATGAGTGATCAGACCTCCCAGCACGTTCGTCCTGAAATCACCTTTCCAGGTCTCGTGCAGAGGCGGCTGTAGTCTACTGGGGTAAGTGAGATGCTAGAGGGGAATTTGGATAGATTAACCGTTCTTGTTTTGGAAAATCATCAAGATACACAGAGGCCGTGCAGCTGGCAGGACGCGGGATGGATGTAGGCGGATTTCTGTGTCCAGGGAAAAACAGGTGAAAACCCAGCTTTCCAAACCACCCATCACCCAGGCACCACGACAGGCTGCAGGTAAGGGGAGTCAGCCCTCAGCTTTCCTTGGGGCTCAGTGGTAAAGGACACGCCTGAATGCAAGTTTGAATCCCTGGGTCAGGGAGATCCCCTGGAGGAGGAAACGGAAACCCACTCCAGTATTCTGGCCTGGAGAATCCCACAGACAGAGGAGCCTGGCGGGCTACAGTCCATGGGGCTGAAAGACTGTCAGACATGATTGAGCAGCTATATAACCATAATCAACAAGTCAGTCCCTGTCTTAACCAGCTCAGCCTCCCTGTCTGTTCAAGAAAGCTCATCCAAACCACCGTTCTTGTTCTTCAGCTTCTCTGTACAAGCCTGGCAAAGCTACGAACCTAAAGAACTCAAAATGAGCAACCTAAGTGTCCACCCACAGATGAATGGATAAGGAAGGCATGGTACCCATATATATAAGGGAATATCACTCAGCCATCAAAAAGAACCACATAATGCCATTTGCCGTAACACAGATGGACCCGGATATTATCATACTGAGCGAAGGAAGTCAGAGAAAGACAAAGGTCATATAATACTGCTTAAATGTCGGTTGTTAAAATATTACACAAATGAACTCATTTACAAAAAAAAGGAAGCATAGTCACAGAGTTAGAAAACAAACTTAAGGCTACCAAAGGGGAAAGTGGGAAGGGATAAATTAGGAGGTTGAGTTAAAATACAGAAACTACAATCTATAACACAGATAATCAACAAAGACCGGAGGGATAGCACAGGCAACTCTACTCAATATTCTGTAATAGAATTCACACTGAAAAACAAATATTCTGTAAAGAATAGGTATATACATTCAGATTCATAGATTCAGTAAAACTGAATCATTCTGCTATATGCCTGAAAAATAACACAACATTGTAAATCAGTGATGAAAGTGGAAGTGAAAGCTGCTCAGTCGTGTCTGACTCTATACAGTCCATGGGATTCTCCAGGATAGAATACTGGAGTGGGTAGCTTTTCCCTTCTCCAGGGGGTCTTCCCAATCCAGGGATCGAACCCAAGTGTCCCGCATTGCAGGCAGATTCTTTACCAGCTGAGCCACAAGGGAAGCCCAAGAATACTGGAGTGAATAGCCTTTCCCTTCTCCAGGAGATCTTCCCAACCCAGGTATCGAACCCAGGTCTCCTGCATTGCTGGCAGAATCTTTATCAGCTGAGTTACAAGTGAATCAGCTATACTGTGATATAAAATAAAAATGTTCAAAAAACATGTTAGAATAAAAATATAAACAGAATAATGACTGCATCTATTTACAAATATATATCGACTTGTACCATGTATAGATACAATTTAAATACCTATTTATACTTAATAGATACCTATTTTCCTTGAATAGATATTATTATCTATAGATAGGAGAAGCAATGGCACCCCACTCCAGTATAGATACAAGTAAAAGGAGAAATATATAGACCCATACACACAGAGACTCACGACACACCCACACAGACACACTTTCATTAAACTGAATTTTCAATTTTCGCCCTGATAACATTCTAAAATGAAAATGTCTTCAACCATAATGAAAATTAAGCCTGTTATTTTACAAAAATATCATCAGAATATGTGAGCTCACTGCCCGAGGCAGAAGGAGGGGAAGGGAGGGAGAGAATTATCTGTAAACCTGAAAAAACAGTTCTCCATCACTGGCGGAGGCAGAGGAGCCGTGTTGCCCCAGGTACCTGGTGAGAGACACAGGCTGTGTTTATATCAGTGCCCAGAATCAATGGCATACGGAATTTGGGAAGGTGCAATGCTTCGGCTCCCTGATGCTGAGAGCTCACTCATGGGAAAGGACCCTGATGCTGGGAAAGATTGAGGGCAGGAGGAGAAGGGGGTGACAGAGGATGAGATGGTTGGATGGCATCACCAACTCGATGGACATGAGTTTGAGCAAGCTCTGGGAGTTGCTGATGGACAGGGAGGCCTGGCGTGCTGCAGTCCACGGGGTCGCAGAGAGTCAGACAACTGAGCAGCTGAAGTGAACTATAGCTGATTCACATTGCTGTATGGCAGAAACCATGACAGTATTGTAAAGCAGTTATCCTCCTATAAACATATGCTTTACAAAAAATAAATAAAAGCCACAGAAATAGCAGGCAAAGAATGGATGTGAAGGATCTGGGGAGTAATAACTGAAAGCAAAACCCGCATCAGCTTCTTTCCCTCCACAGCACCGCCCGTTCCGCGGGTGTGACGGGTGAGTCACAGAGCATCTCTGCGGGACCCAAGACAAAGCCCAGGCCTGCAGGTCCCCACGGCCGGAGGGACGCAGGCCGGACGCGCAGGGTGACGGGACCCCGGTCAAGTTCCCGCCTGCCGGATGCAAGACTTGGTTAAGTGTCTGACTGCCCTGAACCTGGAGTTGGCAATGGACAGGGAGCCATGCGTGCTGCGGTTCATGGGTTCACAAAGAGTCGGACACGACTGAGTTACTGAAGTAATAGCATGCAAAGCACTGTCTAAGATATCGGACACAAAAAACAAATTCGAAAAGTCCCTGTTCTCATGAGCTTACAATCTAGTGAGAATATGTTAAAAAGCAAACACACATATAACAATTCGCGACATGTGTTAAAGGCTGGAAAACGAAGCTGGATAGGAGGAGAGAGGCTAAAGGAAGAGGAAAGATATTTTATGCAGAATGGTCAGAGAGGGCCTTCCTGAGAGCTGGAGCTTGGGCAGAACCACCGCAAAGGAGGTAAAAGCACCAGGCATGTGAATGTCAGGGTAAAGGGCATTGCACACAGTCAGGACAAAGCCCCAAGACTTAGGCATGACTGGCTTGTTTCAGGAACAGCAAGGAGGCCTGTGTGTCTGCAGTGCTGGCGATAAGACCTAAGAGATGGCCAGGCGCCGGGTTATGTACGACCTTGCGGGTCGCGAGAAGGACTTTGACTTTTATTCTGAGTGGGCTTCAAACCCACTGGGAGGTTTTAAAAAAAATTTTTTTTTTTTAAATTCAGAAACACAACCTCTAAGCCCTGGAGAACTGTTCTCAAGTTCCATCAGCCATGGTCTCTGTCTGGCTGAGCACGGCCACTGAACACAAGCGGGTGTTGGGACTGCAGGCTGGAGGGTGGGGTCAGCCACGGAGGACACCGTCAGATGGGACTGGCTTCCTGAGACCCCTGGGACAGGAGGACAGCAGAGAAGAGTCTCCGATGACAAGGGAGACAATTCAGGAGGGCAAGACGTCTCCTTTGAAAAGCTGACCTCACGATTTCTCCCGAGAATGCGTCAGTCGTTAGCTCTGCCCATACCACGGCAGCGACAACCCTGAATCAAGCCGTCACTGAAGAGGTGCACACCCTAGGATGCACGCAAGCAAAGTCGCTCAGTCGCATCCGACTCTTTGCAACCCCATGGACGGTAGCCCTCCAGGCACCTCCGTGCGTGGGATTTCCAGGCGAGAAGACTGGGTGGGTCTATATTCCCTCCTCCAGGGGATCTTCCCAACCCAGGGATCGAACCTGTGTCTCCTACATTGGTGGGGAAGCCTTTGCCACCGAGCCACCTAAGAAGATGGGATTCCCTGGTGGCTCAGTTGGTAAAGCGTCTGCCTGCAACCTGGGAGACCCGGGTTCGATCCCTGGGGAAGGGGAAGACCCCCTGGAGAAGAGAATGGCAACCCACTCCAGTATTCTTGCCTGGAAAATCCCATGAACAGAGGAGCCTGGTGGGGGCCCCAGTCCTTGGAGTCGCACAACGGAGCGACTTCACTTTCTTTCTTTTCTCCTAAGAAGCCCACGTGTACTAGAAACGTGGCTCAGTGATGTGGACAAAGTTTCTTTCCCTGTCAAACACTTTCCATGTGGCCGGGAAGGGACGCCAGACAGGAGGTATTTTCTTATCAGAATTCACGTTGTTCAGATTTGGACAAAATAGGACTCGGAAAAGAATAAAAAGAGAACAGTGACCATTCCTCCCTGAATTTCTCTCTGCAACCTTCAGATTGTTCTTTATGGAACAGACTAAAGAGGAAATTGATTCTTTTTTCTGCCTTACATTTCCTGGGAGGAAATGTCCTGTCTCAGTAACCATGTATCCACATGAAAAAGTTATCTGAGGTACAGTTGATTTCATCGAGAAAGGGCTTTCAAGAGAAGCTTTTTATATCCTGCAAATCCCAGCCTTAAGAGGAGGGGTAGGGTTACAACTGCAGCTGTAAAATAAGAAAATTGACAAGTGGCGGAGGAGTTTCTTCTTTTATATTGTCCTGAAAGGTGTATTTTAATCAACACAAAGCATATCCAACTACCACAGTTGACTAGAAATATGGCTGATAAATGCTTTCTGCAAAAGCAAGGCTGAAACGCAATGAAGGTGAGAGATCAAATTTCTTAGCAGCAAGCTCCTCATCCAGGGACAAAGCTTTCAAATGAACAGAAGACGGACATGAGTTAATTCATTTCTAGGGGTAACAGGGAAAAGCTAGTTCTCACAGTTGAACAAAAGTTGCAAAATTTCAGCTCAGGAGAGAAGACTCGAAAATTAAGGAAGTACTGTGTGCAAGGTCAAACAGACAGCTCCAATTAGCTCCTGGTGACATTGCTTCTGACAATTAAATTAAGCATGTCACCATCACAGGACACAGTGAACCCACAGAATTAATGAGTCTCTCCTGTAATGCGGCAGAAAAACCAAACTGTGGAGGAGAGACACAAATCAGATAGAATCAGCAGCTAGCCCGGCATCCCCGGGGAGCCCGTTACTGTCTCTGCGCATCACCTCCAGAATTTATGATTTTATGTGATAATAACTGCGGTGGACAGGAGAGCCATACTGATCATTTCTATCAGCATCACCATGTCATCATTACCGCTACCACCACAGCCACCAGCAGCAGCAACAGCACCACCATCGTCACCATTGACATTCTGTCATCACGAACATCACCAACGTCATCCTGAGCTCCAGCA
>SJXQ01007861.1:24251-47138 GCA_006408695.1 Aepyceros melampus
CCCATCATCCCATCACCCCATCACCCCATCATCCCATCATCCCATCATCCCCATCACCACCATCATCCTCAGTTAGAGTTAGAAAGAGTCAGACATGACTGAGCATCTAAAGCTTTCGTTTTCCAAACCCTCTTAGATACACAAGCACCTGTGTTTGTTTCTTAACTGGATTTTCTTTCTCTCTTTTCTTCTTTTGGTAATCTTCTGGAAAAAGCATGGGCTTTCCAAAAACTCAATACCTCATAGAGTTAAAAGACTGTGTGGTTTCGGAAATTAAATTAAATCCAAGAAAAACATAAAGATTGTAAGTTCGGTGAAAGTGAAACTGAACTCGGTCATGTCCGACTCTTTGTGACCCCATGGAATGTAGCCCGCCAGGCTCCTCTATCCATGGGGATTCTCCAGGCAAGGGTACTGGAGTGGGTTTGCCATTTCCTGCTCCAGAGGATCTCCCCGACCCAAGGGTGGAACCCGCGTCTTCTGTGTTGGCAGGTGAGTTCCTTACCAACTGTATCACCTGGGAATTCCCGACACTACTATATATAAAATAAAGAACAATGACCCACGGGATAGCACAGGGAAAATATACTCAGTATTCCCTAATAACCAACAGGGGGAAAAGATCTGAAAAGAAATAACATGTATAACGAGTCACTGCACTGTATACCTCAAACTATCAAGACATACTTTAATTTTAAAAATTTAAAAGAAAAAAGGATGATACGAGGAAAGGTGTGAAATTGGCCAGGAAGACCCTCTTGATGTTGAAAAGTGTAAATGGTGACACAAACAATGGACGCCCACCTCCTTTGGAACACAAAGGTCAGGGGACTTCCCTTGTGGTCGAGGGGCTAAGACTGACCTCCCAAGGCAGGGCACCTGGGTTCCATCCCTGGTCAGGAAACTAGGTCCCACATTCTGCAAGTGAAGATCCTGAGGGCCTCAATTAAGACCCAGCACAGCTAAATAAATATTAAAACACACACACATATCCAGTTGCAGAAGTTTCCATCATTCCCAAGGGGACTCTGTCCCCATGAGACAGACTCCCCACACCCTCTGGCAATCCCTGGAACCTGCCCTCCTATTTCTATCTCTATAAATCTGACTCTTGTATCCAGTATCTGCACGCTCAGTCATGTCCAAGTCTTTGCTACCCCATGGACGGCAGCCCTCCAGGCTTCTCTGTCCATGGGATTCTCCAGGCAAGAATACTGGAGTGGGTTGTCATGCCCTCCTCCAGGGCATCTTCCCCACCCAGGCATCAAACCCACGTCTCTTTTCCCACTAGAGCTCCCACGATCCTCTAGGGACGTCCTGGAAGTGGAAATCCTAGAGAACTTGTCCTCTTGTCTGGCTCATTTCCCTCATCGTCATGACCTCGAGCTTCACCCACGTAGAAGCAGGTATCAGAATTCCCTTCCTCATTATGGCTGATTCCCTGGTATGCATAGACCCACGTTTCATTTACTGTCGCATCCGTGGGTGATATTTTTTGAAGGGACCCAACATCACCACCATGTAACCCATAACGGTGTCTCTCTGAATTTAGCAGTTAGTTGCTCAGCTCTTGGCAACCCCATGGACTGTAGCCTGCCAGGCTCCTCTGTCCATGGGATTCTCCAGGTAAGAATACTGGAGCGGGTTGCCATTTCCTTCTCTGGAACTTAGGAGCCACTCAAATGCATCAGCCTCCCGCCCACACCCAGAATTTGCTGAGCACCAAAGAATTGATGATTGTGAACTGTGGACCTGGAGAAGACTCTTGAGCGTCCCTTGGACTTCCAGGAGATCAAACCAGTCCATCCTAAAGGAGATCAGTCCTGAATATTCATTAGAAGGACTGGTGCTGAAGCTAAAACTCCAATTCTTTGGCCACCTGATGCCAAGAGCTGACTCACTGGAAAAGACCCTGATGCTGGGAAAGATTGAAGGCGGGAGGAGAAGGGGGTGACAGAGGATGAGATGGTTGGATGGCATCACCGACTCAATGCATATCAATTTGAGCAAGCTCCGGGAGATGGTGATGGACAGGGAGGCCTGGCGTGCTGCAGTCCACGGGGTTGCAAAGAGCTGGACACAATTAGCAACTGAACAGCCCCTAAAGGAATCTTAACATAGTCTCGAGTTCCATTTTACGAGCAGGTGATCGTGGAATTTGCTCCAAACGGGAGACGTCATTCTGCAGGGAGGGTTTCCAAGGACAAGTCCACCCCAGAAAACCCATGACGGGCATCATTTCGATATGGCTTGCCATCCCAGGCTGCCACGTGGACTCCTTCGGAAGGCCTCCAACGTGGATGCCTTTAAAGGCACGTCAATCAAGCACTCAAAATGAGAACCCTCTGAGGACACGTCAGGGCAGGCGTCTGACAGGCACACGCCCATGCCTAAGACGAGGTTCAGGCAGATGGCTGAGGCAGCGATGCGCCAAGCCCTGAAACCCCACGCCCTGCCTGCCTGTGCACGCCCCAGCTTATCCACAGGCACGGGCGGAGGACTGATGCCAACATGAGGCTGGAACAAGGGGAGAGCTGAATCCACTCCCGAGTGTAAGCACTGACAGGCACACGCCCATGCCTAAGACGAGGTTCAGGCAGATGGCTGAGGCAGCGATGCGCCAAGCCCTGAAACCCCACGCCCTGCCTGCCTGTGCACGCCCCAGCTTATCCACAGGCACGGGCGGAGGACTGATGCCAACATGAGGCTGGAACAAGGGGAGAGCTGAATCCACTCCCGAGTGTAAGCCGGCGAGTCCATGGATTGCAGGTGAGGAGGGCAGTTCAGGACACGCACGGGTGGGCGGCCCATTGCCCAGGCTGAGAAACCACTCCACCTAGAGCTCCAAGACGGAGGTGTGGCAGCGCCTGCCTCTGAGCACGTGGCATCCTTGCCAGACCCCTTCCGGCCGGCCAGCTCCATCAAGCGGGCAAACCATCGCCCAGAAGAATCGCTCCATGTGGAAGCACACAGCAGAGCAGAACCGGGGGCGGTCCCCTCGGAACCAGGTTCCTGGAGACCATTATCTGGGGACCTGCATTCCATCCCTCTGGACTCGTCCTCCTGCCTTTCAGAAGCTGTCTTTCGGCTTCTGTGCTGTCAATGTTGTTTACTCACTAAGTCGCGCCCGACTCTTTGCAACCCCATCGACTGTGGCCTACTGGGCTCCTTTGCCCATGGCATTCTCCAAGGCCAGAATACTGGAGTGGGTTGTCATTTCCCTTCTCCAGGGGATCTTCCTGACCCAGGGATCGAACCTATGTCTCCTGCATTGCAGGCGGGTTATCATTAGCACCACCCAGAAAGCCCACACATCACTATATAGAGAATAGATAAACTGCAAGGACCTATTACCTAGCACAGGGAATTCTACTCAATATTCTCTCAGAAACCAACATGGGGCCGGAACCTGAAAAGAAATACATGTATAGTATCACTGAGTCGCTGGGTTGCATCGCTGAAACTAACACAGTAAATTTGGTTCTAAAACATTTTTAAAAAAGAATAGGAGGAAAGGTGTGAAATTGATCGGGAAGACCCTCGATGGCGAAACGTGTGGATCGGTGATGCAAAGCAAGGGACGCCTTCTTCCTTTTAAAAACAAAGGACAGCTGACTTCCCTGGTGGTCCAGCAGCTGAGACTCAGAGCTCCCCAAGCTGGGGACCCGGGTTCCACCCCTGGTCAGGGAACTAGAATCCCACACACCGCAAGAAAAGCTCCCTTTGGCGAGGACTGAAGATTCCCTCTGCCCCACCTAAGATCCGCAGGGACAAACGATAAATATTAAAAAAAGAAGGTGTGAAATTGATCGGGAAGACCCTCGATGGCGAAACGTGTGGATCGGTGATGCAAAGCAAGGGACGCCTTCTTCCTTTTAAAAACAAAGGACAGCTGACTTCCCTGGTGGTCCAGCAGCTGAGACTCAGAGCTCCCCAAGCTGGGGACCCGGGTTCCACCCCTGGTCAGGGAACTAGAATCCCACACACCGCAAGAAAAGCTCCCTTTGGCGAGGACTGAAGATTCCCTCTGCCCCACCTAAGATCCGCAGGGACAAACGATAAATATTAAAAAAAGAAAACAAAGCACAGAAACCACGTTTACTGGGATTCACGAGCAGGGAGTTCCACTGTGGCTTGTATGAGTCATCAGTCAAATGTGTGAAAGCAAAGCTGACCTTCCTGGGTTTCCTTTGAAGACTATGCCACTCATCCATTTCCGTTTCAGCCCCTCTGAATTCTAGCAAACCATTTCGCTGTTTGTTTTCTAGTGCTAGGGGTTTTATTGGTATTTTAGCAGTGGCTCTTTTTTCTTTTTTCTTCCCTTGGTAAATTAGCACGACTGTTTGCTCCAAATAAGAGGGCTTTTCTCAGCATGTAATTACTCAAAACATCCACAGGCACGGGCGGAGGACTGATGCCAACATGAGGCTGGAACAAGGGGAGAGCTGAATCCACTCCCGAGTGTAAGCTGGCGAGTCCGCGGATTCCAGGTGAGGAGGGCAGTTCAGGACACGCACGGGTGGGCGGCCCATTGCCCAGGCTGAGAAACCACTCCACCTGGAGCTCCAAGACGGAGGTGTGGCAGCGCCTGCCTCTGAGCACGTGGCATCCTTGCCAGACCCCTTCCGGCTGGCCAGCTCCACCAAGCGGGCAAACCATCGCCCAGAAGAATCCCTCCATGTGGAAGCACACAGCAGAGGAGAACCGGGGGCAGTCCCCTTGGAACCAGGTTCCTGGAGACCATTATCTGGGGACATGCATTCCATCCCTCTGGACTCGTCCTCCTGCCTTTCAGAAGCTGTCTTTCGGCTTCTGTGCTGTCAATGCTGTTTACTCACTAAGTCTCTCCCGACTCTGCAACCCCATCGACTGTGGCCCACCGGGCTCCTTTGCCCATGGTATTCTCCAAGGCCAGAATACTGGAGTGGGTTGCCATTTCCCTTCTCCAGGGGATCTTCCTGACCCAGGGATCGAACCTATGTCTCCTGCATTGCAGGCAGGTTATCATTAGCACCACCCAGAAAGCCCACACATCACTATATAGAGAATAGATAAACTGCAAGGACCTATTACCTAGCACAGGGAATTCTACTCAATATTCTCTCAGAAACCAACATGGGGCCGGAACCTGAAAAGAAATACATGTATAGTATCACTGAGTCGCTGGGTTGTATCGCTGAAACTAACACAGTAAATTTGGTTCTAAAACATTTTAAAAAAAGAATAGGAGGAAAGGTGTGAAATTGATCGGGAAGACCCTCGATGGCGAAACGTGTGGATCGGTGATGCAAAGCAAGGGACGCCTTCTTCCTTTTAAAAACAAAGGACGGCAGACTTCCCTGGTGGTCCAGCAGCTGAGACTCAGAGCTCCCCAAGCTGGGGACCCGGGTTCCACCCCTGGTCAGGGAACTAAATCCCACACACCGCAAGAAAAGCTCCCTTTGGCGAGGACTGAAGATTCCCTCTGCCCCACCTAAGATCCGCAGGGACAAACGATAAATATTAAAAAAAGAAAACAAAGCACAGAAACCACGTTTACTGGGATTCACGAGCAGGGAGTTCCACTGTGGCTTGTATGAGTCATCAGTCAAATGTGTGAAAGCAAAGCTGACCTTCCTGGGTTTCCTTTGAAGACTATGCCACTCATCCATTTCCGTTTCAGCCCCTCTGAATTCTAGCAAACCATTTCGCTGTTTGTTTTCTAGTGCTAGGGGTTTTATTGGTATTTTAGCAGTGGCTCTTTTTTCTTTTTTCTTCCCTTGGTAAATTAGCACGACTGTTTGCTCCAAATAAGAGGGCTTTTCTCAGCATGTAATTACTCAAAACCAGTATCTATTTCCACTTGGATTCATTTGAACATTGTCAAGTTATTTTCCTGTTTGTTTTGTGGAGTTGGGTTTTTTTTATTGGTATTGTAGGGGTGGCAGGGGTTTGTTTTTTTTTTGGTAAATTACCATGACTATTTGGTGCAAATAAGAGAGGTTTTATTAGCGTGTAATTACTGGAGACCAATATCCATTTAGGCTTCCCTCATAGCTCAGCTGGTAAAGAATCCTCCTGCGAGGCAGGAAACCCTGGTTCGATTCCTGGGTCAGGAAGGTCCCCTGGAGAAAGGATAGGGTACCCACTCCAGGATTGTTGGGTTTGCCTGGGGGGTCAGTTGGTAAAGAATCCGCCTGCAATGCAGGAGACCTGGGTTCAATCCCTGGGTTGGGAAGATCCCCTGGAGAAGGGAAAGGCTCCCCACTGCAGTATTCTGGCCTGGTGAATCCCATGCAGAGCCGGGGGTCACAAAGAGTCGGACGCAACTGACCACCTTTCACGTTCACTTTCGATATCTACTTCTATTTGGATTCCTTGAACATTCTTAGTGGCGTTCTGCTGCTGGTTTATGTCATGTTGGGGGTTTACTGGTATTTTGGGATGGCATGGGGTTTGTTTTCTTTTTCTTTTTTCTGGTTAGCTGTTGATGTTCAGTCGCTCAGTCATGTCTGACTCTTTGCGACCCCATGGACTGCAGCACACCAGGCCTCCCTGTCCATCACCAACTCCCGGAGTTCACCCAAACTGACATCCATCAAGTTGGTGATACCACCCAACCATCTCATCCTCTGTTGCCTCCTTCTCCTCCCGCCTTCAAGCTCTCCCGGCATCAGGGTCTTTTCAAATGCAGGGGACAGAGGTTCAATCCCTCATCCGGGACAATCCCACGTGCCGTGGGAGACAACTAAGCTGGTGAAACACAACTTCTAAAGCCTGTGCCCCAAAACAAGAGAAGGCAGCGCAGTAGAAGCCGGAACTCGGCAGCTAGAGAGGAGCCCCCACCCGCTACAACCAGAGAAAAAGCCGGAGCAGCAGAGAAGACCCAGCACGGCCAAAAAACATGAATAAATAAATAACATTATTTAAAAAAAAAAAAGAAGCGGAAGGAGATGGATGCACCTTCTGGTAGGTACATCCAAAGATTCCTGAGTGGACACGGGCCTCAGAGGACCCTGGGACGGATAAGGAATGAAAACACAGCCCGATCTCACCAGGAACACTCTCCCTCACGGGTACCATGCCTGGTGCTGCCTTGCACCGGCCAAGGAGGACCAGAGGCCCTCAGAGAGACGCTCCAGAGCAGAGACATGGCCCCCTCCCCAAAGCTGCTTCCAGCAGCCCCACCGGGAACCCGGACACAGAGCAAACCAGAAGCGCCATCTGTCTGGGGGAGATCCGTCAGGTACCTTGGTCGTTGAGAGTCTCCTCTTTTATCCGCCTCACGACCTCCTGGGCTTTGCTGTCATTATTCCGGCTAGGAGGGAAAGAAAGACACGTGAGTCAGAGGAAGAAAACCGCTCCACATGAAACAACCTTTTCCCCAGACGGTGAACAGCCTGCCAAGTGTCAGATTCCATTTCTGCTGTTGGGACTTGGCCAACAGCTCAGAGCAACTGTGGCTGATTCAACGTATCCACTGAAGATACGCTTTCCTCAGCCTGCATTGGCCAAAAGCATGCTGGTCTGGGGGGCTTCCCTGGTGGCTCAAAGAATCCGCCTGCAATGCAGGAGCTAAGATGCCCCGGAGAAGGGTGAGGCCACCCACTCCAGTATCCTTGCCTGGAGAATCCAATGGACAGAGGAGCTGGGCAGGCTACAGTCCACGGAGTCGCAGAGAGTCGGACATGACTGAGCACGCACACACACACACACACACGCATGCACGCACGTATGCATTTCTGGGGCATCCTGCTTTTCATTGATTCCACACTTGCATGTCAGCTTATGGCATGAGAACCACGGTGAGGCCAAGAAGACTATGGGCCTGAAATTGTCGAAGGACATGCCCCACCGGACACAGAACTTCCAAAGGCCCTGTGGTGCAGGGAACCCCTCCACTCTCAGGCGGCTGGAGCTGTGAAAAGCTTCATGAGGGAATGCGTTCCGTCCAGTGGCAAGGACTGCCCACGTTCACAGCCTGGGTTCAATCCCTGCTGCGGGGAATCTAAGATCCTGCAAGCCACGGCACGGCCAACCACAAAAATAAACAAAACAGAACAAAACAAAGGGTTAGTCGCTCCATCGTGTCAGACTCTCTGCGACCCCATAGACTGCAGCCCCGCCAGGCTTCCCCATCCTTCACCATCTCCCGGAGTTTCTGCAAATTCCTGTCCCTTCGGTCGGCGATGCCATCCGACCATCTCATCCTCTGTCACCCCCTTCTCTTCCTGCCCTCAATCTTTCCCAGCATCAGGGTGGTGAACCCAGGGAAAACAGAAATGCTTTTAGCTCCAGTTGGACACAGAGAAACAAACAGTGGCAAAGGACATCTTGGGGGAGGTGAATGAAAAGGGGTTTAGAAACCGCCGCCGCCCTTGGAGAAGTTCAGAGCTGCGGACACCAAGATGACGCAGCCGCAAAAGTGATTTGCACCTCAGGCGCTTTAAAGAAATAATTGTTATGTGGTTATGACCGGTTTGTTCAGAGATTCTTCCTGCAAGCAGGTGCCAGGGGCACGAGGGGAAAGAACGCACATCTTCCATCTCTAACTACTGGATGCATCAAACACCGCCACCTCCGAGAAAGAGAATTCAGGGCTGAGTGGGGGACATGGGAATGTATGAGCTTGCTTCTGAAATCCGTGTGATTTTTTAAAAGTGTATTTATTTTAAATGAAACAAAGATGGATATTTTTAACAATAAAAGAGACAACATGAGGAAGAAAGACATCATAAACCAGTTAGACACCTTAACGGCAAAGAAACGAAGGACGCGTAATGCGAACATCAGAAGGAATAGATGGGAAAAGGAAAAAATAAATAATCACAGTGAAATGCACTATGAAAATGCCATCTGCTGCCAGGCTGCCTGGCAGGGTCAGGCCATGTTGGCACTGAGAGCTGGTATAGCTGAGGCTCCAGTGAACAAAGAAAGAAGCCCCGAGTTCCTAAAAAACGTACAGGGGGACCTGATAAACCTGAGGCGGGGGGCAGGCAGTGGAACCACAGGGCAGACTGAGGGAAACGTGCATCCCCCCGGCAGCAGAGAGCTCACTCAACAATCAGGCAGCCACAGCGAGCAGCGAGTAGCGAACACCATTGCCTATATGCGCAATCTGAAAACAAAAGCAAATGATACAAAGGAACTTATTTAGGAAAGACACACGGACTGAAAGACTTAGGAAACAAACTCAGTGTTACCAAAGGGAAAGGGGTGGGCAGAGATAAATTAGCAGCTGGGAATCCACATATAGGAACTGCGATATATAAAATAGATAACCAGCAAGGACCTGCTGGACAGGGAGCTCTGCTCAATACTCTGAAATCACCTTATGGTCACCAGGGGGAAGGATGGGGGGAGGGATAGTCAGGGAGTCTGGGATGGACATGGACACACTGCTGTATTTAACATGGAGAACCAGCAAGGACCTGCTGGACAGCACAGGGAACTCTGCTCAATATTCTGTAATAACCTTATGGTTACCAGGGGGAAGGATGGGGGCAGGGATAGTCAGGGAGTCTGGGATGGACATGGACACACATGAGCAGCGAGTAGCATACGCCATTGCCTATATGCGCAATCTGAAAACAAAAGCAAATGATACAAAGCAACTTATTTAGGAAAGACACACGGACTGAAAGACTTAGGAAACAAGCTCAGTGTTACCAAAGGGAAAGGGGTGGGGAGAGATAAATTAGCAGCTGGGAATCCACATATAGGAACTGCGATATATAAAATAGATAACCAGCAAGGACCTGCTGAACAGGGAGCTCTGCTCAATACCCTGTAATAACCTGATGGTTCCCAGGGGGAAGGATGGGGGAAGGGATAGTCAGGGAGTCTGGGATGGACATGGACACACTGCTGTGTTTAACATGGAGAACCAGCAAGGACCTGCTGGACAGCACAGGGAACTCTGCTCAATATCATGTGGCAGCCTGGCTGGGAGGGGAGTTTAGGGAAGAATGTGTGTATGTATGTGTATGGCTGACTCCCTTTGCTGTCCACCTGAGACTATCACAACATTGTTAGTCCGCTGTACCCGACTAAAAAATATTTTTGGCGTTTGTTTAAAAAAAAAGTTTAAAGAAAAAAAAATTAAAACACAACACAAATGAACTTATTTGCAAAACAGAAATAGACTCAGACATAGAGAACAAACTTATGGTTAGCAAAGGGGAACGCTGAGGAGGGGTAAATTAGGAGTTTGTGACGAACATAGAGACACGACTGTATTTAAAGTAGGTACACAGCAGGGACCCACTGCACAGCACGGGGGACTAAAACACCTGAGACTATCACAACATTGTTAGTCCGCTGTACCCGACTAAAAAATATTTTTGGCGTTTGTTTAAAAAAAAAGTTTAAAGAAAAAAAAATTAAAACACAACACAAATGAACTTATTTGCAAAACAGAAATAGACTCAGACATAGAGAACAAACTTATGGTTAGCAAAGGGGAACGCTGAGGAGGGGTAAATTAGGAGTTTGTGACGAACATAGAGACACGACTATATTTAAAGTAGGTACACAGCAGGGACCCACTGCACAGCACGGGGGACTAAATGCAACATCTTCCAATAGCTTATACCCGGGAAGAGTCTGATGAGAGAATCCACAAACGCGCAAACGCAACTCTATGACTCTGCTGCACAGCTGAGTCTAAGACAACACTGTGTATCAACTGTGTGTGTGCGCGTATTGACTCGCTTCGGTCGTGTCCGACTCTTTGTGACCCCGTGGGCCACAGCCCGCCAGGCTCCTCTGCCCATGGGATTCTCCAGGCGAGGATGCTGGAGTGGATTGCCACGCCCTCCTCCAGGGGATCTTCCCAAGCCAGGGATCGAACGCGGGTCTCCTGCATTGCAGGCGGATTCTCTACCATATCAGCCACCAGGGAAGCCCATGCCTGACCTTGCTGCTGCTGCTAAGTCGCTTCAGTCGTGTCCAACTCTGTGCGACCCCATAGACAGCAGCTCACCAGGCTCCCCGGTCCCTGGGATTCTCCAGGCAACAACACTGGAGCAGGTTGCCATTGCCTTCTCCAGTGCATGAAAGTGAAAAGTCAAAGTGAAGTCGCTCAGTCTTGTCTGACTAGTAGCGACCCCATGGACTGCAGCCCAGCAGGCTCCTCCATCCATGGGATTTTCCAGGCAAGAGGACTGGAGTGGGGTGCCATCGCCTTCTCCTTAGACTGTTGCTAATGTTGAGTCTACATCTACTGAGGACCCACTAGCATATCCAGAAACGCTCCCCTAAAGGAAGCAGGTCACAGACACAGCCGGTCTGCTTTGCCATCAAGCTCTGTTCATGGCAGTTAAGTTTTTGTATAAAACAAAGCAAGGGTAAAACGGCACCAAGTCATGGGGGAAGGGCAAACTCCCACATTCAGATTTGCTCTGGGAAGGATGAACCCTGCTTGCCAGAGTGTAAATGTCTGCAGGAAGGAATGAAGGTACCGCTTGTTAGGGAAAATAAAAGATATTGACCCAAATTAGGGCCAGTGAACAATGGGCCTGAAGCTAAACCTGGTTCCTCTCCTGCTGTGGAAAAAATAATAATAATAATAAGTTTTATTGGAACACAAGCTTTGACTGCTCATCGCTAGTCAATCCTAAAGGAGATCAGTCCTGAATGTTCACTGAAAGGACAGATGCTGAAGCTTAAACTCCAATACTTTCACCACCTGATACAAAGAGCTGACTCATTTGAAAAGACCTCGATGCTGGGAAGGTTGAGGGCAGGAGGAGAAGGGGACGACAGAGGATGAGATGGCTGGATGGCATCAGTGACTCAATGAACATGAGTTTGAGCAAGCTCCAGGAGATGGTGAAGGACAGGGAAGGACTTGCTTTGCTGCAGTCCATGGGGCTGCAAAGAGTCAGACATAATTGAGCAACAACAGTGGAAACAGGTAAAACCAGACCTATAGTACAATTTTTATCAAAACGGACACCATAAAAAGGATTAATTAAATGCAGGGGAAATGTCTGGGAAATGTGATCAATATTATATTTTGTTTTGTTTTGTTTTTCAAAGCTCATCTCCCTGTATCTTTTTTCCGGCTGATTTAAACAGCTGCAATATTCACAAATGTAAACTGAGTTGACTTGAACTGTCTCCACTTTCCTGGCAGAAGAAAGTCCCTTCATTTCCAAAGCTGATTGAGGGAAAGCTTCGAAAAGAAGGGGAAATTGAGAGCGTCTTCAGTGTGCAGCTACAGAAGATGCTTGAAATCGGCTAGGAGCTGATTCCATGACATCTCAAAGGCACGTATTGAAGTCCTGACGCCCAGGACCTGAGAATCAGGCTGTATTAGGAAATGAGAGCCTTTGAAGAGGGGATGAAGCTGAAACAAGGTCAGTAGGCTGAGCCTGATTCGGCAGGACTTGGGTCCTCGTAAGAAGGGGTCAGGGAACACAGACACACACAGGGACGGCCACGTGAGGACTCGGGGAGGAGACAGCCGTCCACACGCCCAGCAGAGAGACCTCGGGAGGAACCAGCCCGGCCCACACCTGGGTCTCAGACTCCAGCCTCCAGGCTCTCAGACTCCAGCCTCCAGGCCTGCGGGAGGGTAAACGCCTGCTCCTTCATCTATGCAGTCTGTGCTGTGATTTGTTATGACAGGTCTGGGAGGCTAACCCACACTTATTGTCATTTATTGCAGTGAGTCACACAGGTTAAAAAATATAGATATATGATCCACATTCAAGGAGAAGCTAGGTCCTATCCAAAAAAAAACAAGAGTATCACCATTTCCTGTCTGTTTCAGCTTTTCAGGGTTGACCGTTAATGCCTTTTGCACCTGCTGGCTTTGTTCTTCAGCTGCTAAGTCGGGTCTGACTCTTGGCGACCCCCTGGACCGTAGCCAGCCAGGCTCCTCTGTCCATGGCGTTTCCCAAGCGACAATACTGGAGTGGGTTGCAATTTCCTGCTCCCAGGGGTCTTCTCGACCCAGGGATCGAACCCAGGTGTCTTGCATTGGCAGGACGATTCCTTACCACTGAGTCGCTTGGGAAGCCCACGCTGGAATACTAAGTCGTGTCGGACTCTTCGAGACCCCAGGGACTGCAGCCTGCCAGGCTCCTCTGTCCGTGGGATTCTCCAGGCAAGAACAGTGGAGTGGGTTGCCTTTCCCTCCTCCAGGGGATCTTCCCGACGCAGGTATCAAACCCAGGTCTCTTGTGTCTCCTACACTGGCAGGCGGATTCTTTACCCCTAGGCCACCTGGGAAACCCCCTGGATCCGTAACCACACCAATATCTGCATAACACAGAGGCAAACGACGGCGTATCTCCCAGTCCCTCTAACATGTAAGGTCCTGAGCGAAGGAAGCATCACCTATGACGACGCGCATGCCCAGCTTCGCCAGGTGCTTCGCGGTCGAGTATCCCATGCCATCGGTCCCTCCGGTCACTATGGCAACACGGTCGGGTTGCGGAGAGAAGACTGCAGAAGAAGAAAGAAAAAAAAAAAAAAACAAGGGTTAGAAGCAAAGCACGTGTCGGTCTTAACGAACTCACAAAAGAGGCCTGGATGCCAACAGCAGCTGTGGTTTGATACCTGTGGTTTTGCTCCTGTGAGTTATTTACAGGCTCAGGATGGGAGAGGGTAACACAGGACCTTCACCCTGACTGATGACTGCTTGGGCGTGCCAGGGTGCCCTCGGGGTAAAGAAGCCGTCCACACGGGTTCTATCCCTGTCTCCAGACCCCCTGGAGGAGGAAATGGCAGCCCACTGCAGGATCTTGCCTGGAGAATCCCACGGACAGAGGAGCCTGGCGGGCCACAGTCCACGGGGTCTACAAAGAGTCGGACACGACACAGTTGCGATACGACAGCCTGGCGTACACGCCTCACGAAGCCTTGCTCAGCCCCCACAGACGCCTCTGCAAGAATGAGCACTGCCAACACGGTGTGCAGAAAGGGTGAGACGAGGGATGCGGCCCAGGACCCTGGGCTGGGAGTCCTGGATGAATCCTCTCAGGTCAGGCTCTCTGTGCTCTGACGTGGAGGTCTCAACACTGTACACACTTTCTTCCTCCAAGGTGCTTGGTAAACCGAGTGCCGTGAATGTATTACACATCGTCTTCTCCGGCGTTTGGAGACGGCGTGGAAACCACAGAGCGTCTCACAAAAAACCATGAGCGTTCTGACTGCTTTAACCATTGACCTCTGCACGAACCCACATGGATCCCAACGCGTGAGACCAGCGGTTGATGTTTCTACCTAAAGCTTGCTGTGTCCAACTCATGGGCAGAGAGAACACACGTGGGGTGGTCTAGAGAGGCAGACGGGGCCAGGGAGGGAAAGGTTGGTCGCTTGAGGTTAGAGGATGCAAGCTGTTATATATCAGATGGGGCAACAGCAAGGTCCTACTATAGAGAGCAGGGGACAGTATTCAATACCCTGTGATAAAGCATCACGGAAAAGGAGGTGTAACAAGTGTGTGTGTGTGTGTGTGTGTGTGTGTGTGTGTGTGTAAGCCCTGGTGGCTACAGGGGTAAAGAATCTGCCTGCAATGCAGGAGACCCAGGTTCGATCCCTGGGTCGGGAAGATCCCCTGGAGGAGGGCATGGCAACCCACTCCAGGATTCTTGCCTGGAGAATCCCACGGACAGAGGAGCCTGGAAGGCTACAGTCCATGGGAGGGGGGTGGGTGCAGGTGGAGGGAGGCCCCGAGTCTGGGAGCCCCTGCCAGGAAGGCACAGGGCTGAGTCCTGGACAGACGGGTCACTTTGCGTTTGAGCAGTGAGCTCTTAGGTGAGGAGTTGCTATGTGTAGCAAGTGGCTGGTCCTAGGAGATTTACTATACGATCAATGCCGGTCCGTCAGTGCAGTCACTCAGTCCTGTCCGACTCTTTGCAACCCCATGGACTGCAGCACGCCAGGCCTCCCTGTACATCACCAACTCCCGGAGTCCACCCAAACCCATGTCCATTGACTCACTGATGCCATCCAACCATCTCATCCTCTGTCGTCCCCTTCTCCTCCTGCCTTCAATCTTTCCCAGCATCAGGGTCTTTTCTAATGAGTCAGCTCTTTGCATCAGGTGGCCAAAGGACTGGAGCTTCAGCTTCAGCATCAGTCCTGCCAATGAACACCCAGGACTGATGTCCTTTAGGATGGGCTGGTTTCACTGACTTCCTTTAGGATCGACGTAGCGAGCGTGAATTTGGTATGTTCCCTGTCTCCTGTATTTTATTGTACAAAATTCCTTTTTCTTCATTGAAGTACACTTGATTTACAATATTTTTATAAGTTTCAGCGGTACAACAGAGTCACCGTTTTTAAAAGTTATACTCCATTTCTGTGTGTGTTTGTTACTACGTCATGTCTGACTCTTTGCAACCCCATGGACAGTAGCCCACCAGGCTCCTCCATCCACGGGACTCTCCAGGCAGGAGTACCGGAGTCAGTTGCCATTTCCTCCTCCAGGGGATCTTCCCAACCCAGGGATCAAACCCGTGTCTCCTGCACTGCAGGCAGATTCTTTACCACTGATCCACCACAGAAGCCATAATAAACACTGTTAGGACATTTAAATAGAGGCTTTGAAAACCCAAAATCAGATCCATAAGTCCTAAGATACATCTAAATAAACTCCAAGAGGAAAAAAACTACACACTGACAATATTCAAAGAACGCAAAAATTTACCTTTAACCTCAGACTGGAAAACTCTTTGCTAATTCTAAGGCAAAACACCAATTTCACTCCAAAAAAAATTGTACGTTGTTGACACACACAAAAAAAGGATTTCTCTGTTGGTCCGGGGCTTAAGAATCTGTGTTCCATTCCAGGGAACAAAGGTTCAATCCTTGCTCAGGGAACTAAGAACCTGTATGCCTGGCAGCATGGCCCCCCAGAATTAATTATTCAAAATAAATGTCTACAAAAACACCATAAGCAAAGCCAGGCAGAAATGATGAACTGGGACAGTCTCTGCAATTCTCATCGCATTCAATGAAGCATTTTCCTAAAAAGCAATGAGTTCTAAAAAAAACAAGAAATAAAAGTTTCTACAGAGAAGAAGGACAAAAGCATCTGTTGACACAAAAACATGTTTAAGAAACTTCCCTAGTGGGCCACTGATTAAGACTTCGCCTTCCAGTACAGGAGTTGCAGGTTTGATTCCTGGTCACGGGGCTAAGATCCCACGTGCCTTAGGGTCAAGACCTCAAAACTTAACTTAGAAACAATACTGTAACAAATTCAACAAAGATGTAAAAAGAAAAACTTGTGACCGCCTCCCCCCTCCCTCCCCCGCCATGGACTGCAGCTACCAGCCTCCTCTGTCCCTGGGATCCTCCAGGCAAGAATACTGGAGTGGGTTGCCTCCTCCAGGGGATCTTCCTGACCCAGGGATCAAACCTGTGTCTCTTACATTCCCTGCACTGCAGGCTTGTTCTTTAATGCTTGAGCCCCAGAAACAATGCTGTAACAAAATCAGTAAACACTTTAAAAAAGCTTAAGACAGAAACAATATTATAACACAGAGAAGGAAGTGAAGTGAAAGTCGCTCAGTCATGTCTGACTGTTTGCGACCACCACGTGGACTGACTATACAGTCCATTGAATTCTCCGGGTCAGAATACTGGAGTGGGTGGCCTTTCCCTTCTCCATGGGAATCTTCCAAACCCCAGGGATCGAAACCAGGTCTCCCTCATTGCAGGCAGATTCTTTACCACCTGAGCCACCAGGGAAGCCCAAGAATACTGGAGTGGGTAGCTACCTATCCCTTTTCCAGGGGAATCTTCCCAACTCCAGGGATTGAAACTAGGTCTCCCTCATTGCAGGCGGATTCTTTACCACTGAGCCACCAGGGAAGCCCAAGAATACTGGAGTGGGTAGCTACCTATCCCTTTTCCAGGGGAATCTTCCCAACTCCAGGGATCGAAACTAGGTCTCCCTCATTGCAGGCGGATTCTTTACCACCTGAGCCACCAGGGAAGCCCAAGAATACTGGAGTGGGTAGCTACCTATCCCTTTTCCAGGGGAATCTTCCCAACCCAGGAATCGAACCGGGGTCTCTTGCATTGCAGGCGGATTCTTTACCAACTGAGCTATCAGGCAAGCCCAAAACAAATACAGTAAAGGCTTTCAAACAATCAAAATACATTTTTAAAAAATTTAAATGCTTAAAAAATGACAAACAAAAAATACTGAAATGACCCTTCGAATCACAGGTCCAACTTTCCACCCAGTGACGGACATGTGAACAGCTAACGAAAACTGCAAGAATACCATGTGACCCAGCAGACTGGTGAGAGCTCAAAGACTTCAGCATCACATTCTCTGGTGTGGCCACGGGGACGACGCTCTGACCCACAGAGTGGGTAGGAGTGCAAAACGGCTCAGTCCCCGTCGGGGAAAAGTGTGTAACATCTACGCCAATTCCATGTGATTCTATCGTTTGGTCTCGCAGAGTCACCTCTAGGAACCGGCTGTGAAGAGGCCGGATCAGGCGCCCACTTAGAGCTCTTCGCAACAGCGCTGCGTGTCCAAGCAGAAACCACAGGTCAGCCGCCTGCCGTTGCCATCGTTTGCTCTCCAAGTCCTGTCTGACTCTTTGCGACCCCATGGATCATCGTAAATTTACAGATTAAACCCTATGCGTTCTTGCAAGAGCTTTGTATTCCTAAACTCCCTTTTTAAGGCCTTTGACCCATTGAGAGTTGACGTAAGGGGCTCTTCATAATAGTGGAGTATGTGGTGTTCTGTTTAGTCGCTCAGCTGTGTCTGATGCTATGTGACCCCGTGGACTGCAGCCAGCCAGCTCCTCTGTCCATGGGATTCTCGAGGTTTGTGTCCGACTCTTGTGACCCCGTGGACGTACCCTGCCAAGCTCCTCTGTCAATGGGATTCTCCAGGCCAGGATCCTGGAGTGGGTTGCCATGCCCTCCTCCAGGGGATCTTCCCAACGCAGGGATTGCACCCGAGTCTTACATCTCCAATAAATTCAGGATGCTAACCTGACCCCAACCGCGCCAGCTGCCCATCCCGGATGGAAGCGTACCAGCCGCCCTGTCAAAGCTCTCAGCTGCTCCTCTAACTCTAAAACCATTCAGCTTTGCAGCCTCCTGGTCCGACACCGTGAGATGCAACTACTTGCCCCAGAGTTTGGGTCTGGACGGCCAGGCGCTCACGAAGAAAGGCAGCCATGGGTTCTCAGGTGGCTCAGAGGTAAAGGACCCGCCAGGCCAAGGCAGGAGACACAGGTTCCAGCCGTGATCTCGGGACGATCTCACACACCACGGGGGCAACAACTGTGCTCCAGGGCCCCGAACCCGCAACTCCTGAAGCCCGTGTTCCACAAACCGGGAAGTCACTGCAATGATAAGGCCACACACTCCAAGTAGACACCAGCCCCCGCTCTCTGCAACGAGAGAAAGCCCCAGTGTAGCAACCAAGACCCAGCAGAGCCAAAAGTAAATCAATCAATAAAAAGTAATTAAAGAAAAAAAATAAAGGGCAGCTCAGATCTTGGCAAACGATCAGTTGGCAAAGACAGCGTTTGCAGGGCGACCCGAGTGGTCCCTTGTGAGCTATGTTTCGACACTCCACGGTCATGCTTCTGAGTGTCTAACTTGGAGGGCTGACCTCACAGCTCAGGGATGGGCAGCAGCTTGGGAAAATAGCAACATGACACGGCTCCGCACGCCGAGCTCGCAACACGTGAGAGACGCCCTTAATGCCACAGGGAAGAACAAATCTGACTCCGTCTCTCGCTGTTCGGTCGCTTGGTCGAGTCCGACTCTTTGCGACCCCGCAGACTGCAGCATGCCCGGCTTCCCTGTCCTTCACTGTCTCCTCCTGGAGCTTGCTCAAAATCATCCATCCTGCACGTGTTTCTTTACTTTAACCTTTGTGCTCTTTTGCTTTGCTTTACAAATGTTGCCCAGAGCCTGAAATAGATGGGACAGTTCACTCACTCTCAGGCTCTGATCTTTAAAGCCGTCACCCTTTTCCACTCACAGAGAGCTTTAAAAAGTTGCAGAAGAGAGAATAACCTTTGGTTGGTTAGAGATTTATAGCAACATTATAGAGAGGATAGTTCATCATTAGGTTCTGACCTTTAACGGTATCACATTCACAGAGAGATAAAAAGTTGCAGAATAGAAAATAACATTTGTCTTCTTGGAGAGTCATAGGGACACCATAAACACATTCTCAGTCTCAGATCCTTAGGAGTATAACCCTTTTCCACTCACAGAGAGATTTAAAAAGCTGCAGAATAGAGAATAACCTTTGTCTGCTTGGAGGTTCAGAGTAACATTATAAATAGACGGGATACTCCATTCTCAAGGCCCTGACCTTTAAAAGGACAACTATCTTCCATTCACAGGGAGATAAGAGGTTGCAGAACAGAGAAAAACACTTGTGTTGTTGGACATTAAGATAAACATGGCAATGGACACGGATTCCTGAACCAAGAAGTTTGTAACCACTAACCTCACCCCACTCCCTCACGTGGCCCTTAACAAGGCTTTGCTGAAACATTCAGGAGGTCCAGGATTTGAGGGCACAAGACAGCTGACTCCTTGCATGACCCTGCAGTAAAGCTTTCTCTGCTCCAAACTCCCAACATTTCGGCTTGTTCGTCTTCACCGTGTGCTGAGCGGACAGAAAGGACGGCTTTTTCTAAGCAAGATGCAGACACTGTACAGGAAATAATCTATCACTTGGACCACGAAAAGATTGCTTCATCCCACGGAACCAAAAGTGCCTCAGAAGACAGCGAAAGGAAAAACAGAAACGGTGCCACGTGGGAAGAAGGTCGCGTTCTTTGTGTATAAAGAATTCTTGCAAAATAATTTGAGAACATTTAACAACTCTCCAGAAAGGAGAAAAGAAGGAAATGAACAAGAAATTCACCACACAGAAAAAGACATAGATGTGGACAAGTATGTTGGAACTGGCTCCGTCCTGTCTGACTCTGCAACCCCGTGGACTGTAGCCCACCAGGCTCCTCTGTCCATGGGATGCTCCAGGCAAGAATCCTGGAATGGGTTGCCATGCCCTTTTCCAGGGGGTCTTTTCCGACCCTGGGATCAAACCCGGGGCTCCTGCACTGCAGGGAAATTCTTTACCACTGAGAACCATGATGGGGAATTTTCAAACCTACACGCACACATAAATCGCAAGGATCACACAGACGGACACAGGAGCAAACACAAGTTAGGGCAGGAGATGGGGCTGAAAGCACTGCCTTGCGTCAAAGTCAGCCTCTCGCTGTAGGATATGGTACCTGTATCCATCATGACACAAGAGGGCTCCTCTTGCAGAAAAGCAGAAACACTGTTGCTCCATTGATTTCTTTATAACTGTACCTGAATCTAAAACTATCTCAAACTAGCAGCTTTTATTTACGTGTGTATTTTGGCTGCTAAGCCCAGCCTGCAGCTCCTCAACCAGGGATTGAATCCGGGGTCCTGGCAGTGAGAACACCAAGTCCTAACCGCTGGTCCGCCCACCAGGGAAGTCCCAGGAACTTTTTATAAAAAGTCTAAACTCATGCCTTCATTAAAAAAAAAAAAAAAAAAAAAAAAATAGCCTTTGATGCTGAAGCTGAAACTCCAGTATTTTGGCCACCTCATGCAAAGAGTTGACTCACTGGAAAAGACTTTGATGCTGGGAGGGATTGGGGGCAGGAGAAGAAAGGGATGACCGAGGATGAGATGGCTGGATGGCATCACTGACTCGATGGACGTGAGTCTCAGTGAATACCGGGAGTTGGTGATGGACAGGGAAGCCTGGTGTGCTGCGATTCATGGGGTCGCAAAGAGTCGGACACAACTGAGCGATTGAACTGAACTGAACTGAAAGTATAAAGCAAGGAGATCCAACCCATCCATCCAAAAGGAAATCAGTCCTGAATATTCATTGGAAGGACTGATACGAAGCTGAAACTCCAATACTCTGGCCACCTGATGCGAAGAACTGCCTCATTGGAAAAGACCCTGATGCTGGGAGGAGAAGGGGTCAACAGAAGATGAGATGGTTGGATGCTATCACCGATTGGATGGACATGAGTTTGAGCAAGCTCTGGGAGATGGTGATGGACAGGGAGGCCTGGCGTGCTGCGGTCCATGGGGTCGCAAAGAGTCAGACACAACTGAGCGACTGAACTAAACTGAAAGTATAAAGCAAAATGTGGCTTCCCTGGTGGCTCAGTGGTAAGGAATCCGCCTTGCAACACAGGAGACACGGGTTCAAGTCCCTGGTCCAGGAGGATTCCATGTGCCAGGGAGTAACTAAGCCCAATGAGCTACAACTCCTGAGCGTGAGATCCAGAGCCTGGGAGCCAAAACTCCCGAAGCTACATTGGAAAAGACCCTGATGCTGGGAGGAGAAGGGGTCAACAGAAGATGAGATGGTTGGATGCTATCACCGATTGGATGGACATGAGTTTGAGCAAGCTCTGGGAGATGGTGATGGACAGGGAGGCCTGGCGTGCTGCGGTCCATGGGGTCGCAAAGAGTCAGACACAACTGAGCGACTGAACTAAACTGAAAGTATAAAGCAAAATGTGGCTTCCCTGGTGGCTCAGTGGTAAGGAATCCGCCTTGCAACACAGGAGACACGGGTTCAAGTCCCTGGTCCAGGAGGATTCCATGTGCCAGGGAGTAACTAAGCCCAATGAGCTACAACTCCTGAGCGTGAGATCCAGAGCCTGGGAGCCAAAACTCCCGAAGCTTGTGTGCCCTGGAGCCCAGGCTCTGCAACAACAGAACCCCTCGCAGTGAGAAGCTCCCGCTCATCACAACTAGAGAAAAAGCCCACATGTAGCGACAAAGACCCAGTGCTGCCAAAAATAAATACACAAATACATGAAATTTAAAAAAAGAAAACCAACCTCAAAACAAAGAACTCTGCCATCTTGGCCCCTGTCCTGCTATGTTGAAATGACCCGAGCTTTGTGGCTACTTTTAGAATTAGGGGCTGACTCCATGACCGGTCCCTTTTTTATCAAATACGGGTGGCTGGACGCCCGGCCGAGGCACCTCGTTGTCACGAGACAGAAGTGGGCGCCAGGTACAGGGGTTTTGAAAGCCCAGGGCAGTGGCAACACCGTCTCCCCTGTGTTATCTATGAGGTTCCTGGACTTTGATTTATGTTCCGCATTTCCTATCTTCTGCAGACACGTGTAAGCCATTGTGAATTCTCTGTGAGAGCACGTGGGTCGTCTATTCACTGCTTCACCCCTTAAATCTTTGCTCCTGTGCTCTCCTGGGACACGACAACAGAAGTCTGCCGGGAGAGCACAGGGAAAGATAAATCCAAGCCACAGTGAGTCACTGGTTCACAGCTCTGCGGATGGCTGCTATATTCAAGGGAGGAAGGACAGGGGAAAGAGGGAGGGGAGAGAGAGAGAAAGAGGGAAGAGGAAAAAAGAAAGAGAAAATGGAGAAAGAGGCAAAGTAAGAAAGGGAGAGAGGAGGAAAGAAAGGAAAGGAGAGACAAAGAAAGGGAGGGAGGGAGGAAGAGAGTGTAAAGTTAGTGAGGAAGTACAGAAATCAGAACCAACGCAAGGCTGACGTGGATGTAAGCTGGAGTGGCCACTTTGGCAGAGTCTGACAGCTCTTCAAGAGGTTAAACATGGAGATACAAGAGCCCAGCTGTGCCACACCAAGGTCTCAGTGTATCCCGGAGAAATGAAACCATGCATCCACCCAAACACGCATGATGAAGCTGGATTCAGAGGGGCTTGGCTCACAATAGTGGGAAAAGTGAGCACAGCCCAAGTGTTGATGGATGGATGGATGGATGATGGATGGATTGATGGATGATGGATAAGTCAATGGATGGATGGATGAATGGAGGGATGGGTGGTTGGATGATGGATGGATGGATGGTGTATGATGGATGAGTGGGTGGGTGGATGGATGATGGATGGATGG
>SJXQ01007861.1:47362-61980 GCA_006408695.1 Aepyceros melampus
GATTGATGGATAGATGGATGGATGAGTGGGTAGATAATGGGTGGATGGATGATGGATGAGTAGAGAGATGGATGATGGATAGATAAATGAGGGGGTGGATGATGGGTGGATGGATGATGGCTAGATGGATGATAGATGAGTAGATGGATGGATGATAGATGGTGTATTATGGATGAATGGATGGGTGGGTGGATGATGGGTGGATGGTGGATGATGGATAGAGGGGTAGATGGATGATGAATTGATGGATGGATAGAGGGGTGGATGATAGATGGATAAGTGGATGGATGAATGGATGGATGGGTGGTTGGATGATGGATGGATGGATGGATGATGGATGGATAGATGAGTGGATGGATGGTTAAACAGCATGAGGTCCATCCACACGGCGGAATAGGACGCAGCCATGAAAAGGAGTGAAGCTCTGACAAAGGCTACAGTGTAGATGGAGACGCCAAACACACGATGTTCAGAGTCAGAAACCACATGTGAAAGGCCATATATCTCATGGTCCAATTTATACAAAATGCAGAAACAGGCAAACATATGGACGCAGAGTATACACTGGTGGGTTCCTGAGGCTGGAGAGAGTGAGGGACAACAGGTAACTGGTATAGGAATCTTTCTGTTATTTAGCTGCTAAGTCATTTCTGACTCTTTTGGGACCACGTGAATAGTAGCCCCACCAGGTTCCTCCATCCATGAGACTTCCCAGGCAATGACACTGCAGTGGATGGCCATTTCCTCCTCCAGGGGAATCTTCCCAACCCAGGGATCGAACCCACGTCTCCTGCACTGCCAGGAGGTTCCTTACCACTGAGCCACGTGGGAATGAGGTGATAACAAGAGGTTCAAAGATGACACAGTGCTGGTGCTTGTCCAACTCTGCAAATACCCTGAGAGCCCCTGAACTGCGCCAGAGAAAGGGTGCCTTGTATGGTGACTACAGTCTCAGTTTAAAATGGGGGAAACGCCGTGTTTAATCATGAATAATGGGGGCTGAGTGGGTCCTTGGAAGTTCTGGCATTCTTCTGTCAAATGAATAATAACCTGTTACCCACCCTTTCCTGCTGCTCTTACCAATACTCTCTACTTTACTATGCATGTGCGTATGGTATGCTTAGCCACTCAGACATGTCTGACTCTCTGCAACCCCACAGACTGTAGCCCACCAGGCTCCTCTGTCCGTGGGGACTCTCCAGGCAGGAATACTGGAGTGCGCTGCCAGTCCTGTCTCAAGAGTCCTCAAAATTGAGAGGAAATAATGTTAAAGTGACGCGTGTCTGCCCTTCTAACTCAACTGGCTGCAGGATTCTGTTTTCCTGAAATGCAGCCTCACTACAAAAGGCTGTGTCGGTAAACTATGACAATTAAGAAGCTTACACGTCTCACTAGTGAGACTCTTCTGACCGATGCACCATGGGAAGTGGACTTTGAAGGATAAAGTGTCCAGCTCGGACACGTTACCCGCCTGTAACCCATCTGGTGACCAGGGAAGAGGAACACGACAGGCATTCATTCCGGGGACAGAATGATCTCCAGGCGGGAAAGCAAAGCGGGGGCAGAGATGGGAAGGCTTAGGACACGGTTAGATCACATCATCAATCCATCAACCCTCAAAGGAGGCTGGCAGAAAAGGAAACAGCCTGCAGAGTTGTCCAGACCTGATGTTAAAAAGTTCCTTAGTCCTCAAACATGTCTACCCCATGCCCTGATTTCGTCCTTTCTCCTGAGTGAGTAATATTCCATTGTATGCAAGTACCACATTTTTTTCCATTTGTCTGTTGACAGTTGTCTAGGTTGCTTCTGCTGCTGCTGCTGCTAAGTTGCTTCAGTCGTATCTGACTCTGTGCGACCCCATAGACGGCAGCCCACCAGGCTCCCCCGTCCCTGGGATTCTCCAGGCAAGAACACTGGAGTGGGTTGCCATTTCCTTCTCCAAAGAGTTGTCCAGACCTGATGTTAAAAAGTTCCTTAGTCCTCAAACATGTCTACCCCATGCCCTGATTTCGTCCTTTCTCCTGAGTGAGTAATATTCCATTGTATGCAAGTACCACATTTTTTTCCATTTGTCTGTTGACAGTTGTCTAGGTTGCTTCTGCTGCTGCTGCTGCTAAGTTGCTTCAGTCGTATCTGACTCTGTGCGACCCCATAGACGGCAGCCCACCAGGCTCCCCCGTCCCTGGGATTCTCCAGGCAAGAACACTGGAGTGGGTTGCCATTTCCTTCTCCAGTGCATGAAAGTGAAAAGTGAAAGTGAAGTCGCTCGGTCGTATCCAACTCTTAGCGACCCCATGGACTGCAGCCCACCAGGCTCCTCCGTCCATGGGATTTTCCAGGCAAGAGTACTGGAGTGGGGTGCCATTGCCTTCTCCAAGGTTGCTTCTATGTCCTGGCTATTGTAACGCAGCGCTGCTGTGAGGACTGGGGTGTGTGTATCTTTTTAAATGACGGTTTTGTCTGGCTATGTGCCCAGGGGGGTGGTTTGTTGCAACCAGGAAATACTGGTTGCTGTAAGAAAGTTACTGAAACTAGGTGCTTTAAACCACAGGTGTGATTCTCAGAGTCCTGCAGGCTGTGGGTCTGGGATCACAGTAGAGGTGATTCACTGCCAGGAGGCAAAGCTCTGCTCCTGGTCCGTATACCTGCACACTTGCTGTATCCTCGTGTGATGGAGAGATGATTTCTCTTCCCCCCTCTCACAAGGCCACTTATCCCATCATGGGGACCCCACCCTCATGGCTTCCTCTAACCCTCATCACCTCCCAAAGATGCCCCTCCACACCCCAACACATCCCCTTCGAGGGTCAAGGCTTCCACATATGAATTCTAGGGGGGATACAGAGACTCGGTTCATAGCAAGCTCATGCCGTCTCAGCTGGAGGTGTGGACCTCAAAAGGCTGGAGGTGAAGGAGGAAAGGCAAGGCTGGGGGCTACCAGTAGGTCTTCTCTTGAGCCGTCAGCAGATGCCTACCTACTTGCTGCCACCCCTGACTGTGGCTGTGCTCCTCCGATTATCCCGCCTTCCCTGCCCCAATAGACGCCAACCCCCACTAGGGTGATGAGGTCCACACCAGGCAGGGACACTGCCAGCGCTTCCCAGGGGTGTCCGTCCTGCAAGACGCCAGGCACACAGCCTCGCTGCTGGCTCGGGCACCACACCCACACCCTCTCTGGGGTCTCGGGCCAGGGTCCTTCCCGAGGCCAAGCACGCTGCAGCTGCCCCAGACGGTCAGACCACACCCCTGGGACTGGCGGGGACCCAGGTGTGAGATCCTAGACGCGAGCGGAAAGGGAGGTGACCCAGTATCTGCTTCCCAGAGCTGGTCCTCACACATGACACCCTGCCGCCTGAGGACCCCCATCTGGGGACAACCTGGAGAGCTCGTCATCTGAGCACCGTGCAGACTGTCCTCTCTGAGCCCCCCTGGAGACCCCCATCTGGGAACAACCTGGAGAGCCCATCATCTGAGCACCATGCAGACCGTCCTCTCTGAGGCCCTCTGGAGACCCCCATCGTCTGAGCCCCCCTGGAGACCCCCATCTGGGAACAACCTGGAGAGCCCATCATCTGAGCACCATGCAGACCGTCCTCTCTGAGCCCCCCTGGAGACCCCNAACTCTTAGCGACCCCATGGACTGCAGCCCACCAGGCTCCTCCGTCCATGGGATTTTCCAGGCAAGAGTACTGGAGTGGGGTGCCATTGCCTTCTCCAAGGTTGCTTCTATGTCCTGGCTATTGTAACGCAGCGCTGCTGTGAGGACTGGGGTGTGTGTATCTTTTTAAATGACGGTTTTGTCTGGCTATGTGCCCAGGGGGGTGGTTTGTTGCAACCAGGAAATACTGGTTGCTGTAAGAAAGTTACTGAAACTAGGTGCTTTAAACCACAGGTGTGATTCTCAGAGTCCTGCAGGCTGTGGGTCTGGGATCACAGTGAGAGGTGATTCACTGCCAGGAGGCAAAGCTCTGCTCCTGGTCCGTATACCTGCACACTTGCTGTATCCTCGTGTGATGGAGAGATGATTTCTCTTCCCCCCTCTCACAAGGCCACTTATCCCATCATGGGGACCCCACCCTCATGGCTTCCTCTAACCCTCATCACCTCCCAAAGATGCCCCTCCACACCCCAACACATCCCCTTCGAGGGTCAAGGCTTCCACATATGAATTCTAGGGGGGATACAGAGACTCGGTTCATAGCAAGCTCATGCCGTCTCAGCTGGAGGTGTGGACCTCAAAAGGCTGGAGGTGAAGGAGGAAAGGCAAGGCTGGGGGCTACCAGTAGGTCTTCTCTTGAGCCGTCAGCAGATGCCTACCTACTTGCTGCCACCCCTGACTGTGGCTGTGCTCCTCCGATTATCCCGCCTTCCCTGCCCCAATAGACGCCAACCCCCACTAGGGTGATGAGGTCCACACCAGGCAGGGACACTGCCAGCGCTTCCCAGGGGTGTCCGTCCTGCAAGACGCCAGGCACACAGCCTCGCTGCTGGCTCGGGCACCACACCCACACCCTCTCTGGGGTCTCGGGCCAGGGTCCTTCCCGAGGCCAAGCACGCTGCAGCTGCCCCAGACGGTCAGACCACACCCCTGGGACTGGCGGGGACCCAGGTGTGAGATCCTAGACGCGAGCGGAAAGGGAGGTGACCCAGTATCTGCTTCCCAGAGCTGGTCCTCACACATGACACCCTGCCGCCTGAGGACCCCCATCTGGGGACAACCTGGAGAGCTCGTCATCTGAGCACCGTGCAGACTGTCCTCTCTGAGCCCCCCTGGAGACCCCCATCTGGGAACAACCTGGAGAGCCCATCATCTGAGCACCATGCAGACCGTCCTCTCTGAGGCCCTCTGGAGACCCCCATCGTCTGAGCCCCCCTGGAGACCCCCATCTGGGAACAACCTGGAGAGCCCATCATCTGAGCACCATGCAGACCGTCCTCTCTGAGCCCCCCTGGAGACCCCCGTCATCTGAGCCCCCCTGGAGACCCCCATCTGAGCTTCACCACCCACAGCCCAGGAATGAGGTCCTCCTCTGAGACCCCGTGCTCCCCCAGGCAGGCCCATGTCCACTCAACCGCACTGTACAGAGCCCTGCGTTAGCGTCCGCTTTGGATCCCCGGCTCCAGGGTCTGCTGTCCTGGCCTTGAGGGGTGCTCCCTGCTCTGTGGCCAAGTGCATGTGAAAGAGGGGACGTCACTCCAGCCTGGGAGACAGGGGACTGGCCACTGAGCTCAGAGGGGTCGACACCCATCCCTCAACTCCTCTGGGTGAGAAGCTTGGAACGTCGAGCGCTCAGCGGCTCCCGGGCACACAAGCAGAGCGCACTATAGGAAGCCCGTGGTTCCTGCCAAACCGTCTTACGCAGCAGGGAAATGTGCAATCCCACGACAGTGAGCCAATGGCAGCTTCCCTTTAAGGGGAAATGTACGGCTTCATTCAATTTCCTGCAGAGAAAATCAAAGCTGCTCAACATGCCCTCAGTTTAACCGTCCAAGTACAGGATGGATGGATGGATGGATGGATGGATGGATGGTGGAGATGGGAGATAGACAGGTGAATGGATAGACAGACAGATATAGATAGATGTCCATCCATGGATGGAAAGATGGACAAACTCAGAGACAGAGGGAATGACAGGTAGGTAAAGGCAGATAGAGGGATGGAGTGAAGGAAATAAAGAGACGACAAGATAAACTGTACCTGTGTGTTAGTTGCTCACTCTTTGCAAGCCCACGGACTGTAGCCCGCCAGGCTCCTCTGTCCATGGGATTCCCCAGGCAACGTTACTGCAGTGGGTGGCCATTTGCTATTCTAAAGCAGCCACATATAATGAATAGCTAACAAAGACCTACTGTATAACACAGGGAACTCTATTCATACCCTGTAAAAAACCTATATGGGAAAAGAATTTCAACAAAACCAGTGGTTACGTGCGTGTGTTAGTCTCTTAGTCATGCCCAGCTCTGTGCAACCCCTTGGACTTAGCCCGCCAGGCTCCTCTGTCCAGAAGTTCCAGGCCAGAACACTGGAGTGGGTAGCCGTTCCGTTCCCCAGGGGATCTTCCCCGACCCAGAGATCTCCTGCATGGTAGGCAGATTCTTTACCATCTGAGCCAGCAGGAAAGCCATCAGGGAAAAAAAATACACAGATAAAAATAAAAGATACATTAACAATAAATATATAAATGATATATTGGCATTGGATGGCGTCACCGACTCCATGGACACGAGTCTCAGCAAACTCCAGAAGATGGTCAAGGATATAGGGAAGCCTGGCGTGCTGCAGTCCATAGGGTCACAGAGTCAGACACGACTGAGCAACTCAACAATAACAATGTAAATGACAAGTAACAGACACACAGAAAGATGATAGATACCAGGAGATATATGACAAATTGACAGATCACACATACTAGACACAAAAATACACAGAAGATACAGATATTAGACACAAGTGATAAAAAGGTAAATAGGTGTTCAATAAATAGAAAAGAGATATATGCATCAGTTCAGTTCAGTCACTCAGTCATGTCTGACTATTTGCGACCCAATGAACCTCAGCACGCCAGGCCTCCCTGTCCATCACCAACTCCCGGAGTTCACCCAAACCCATGTCCATCGAGTCGGTGATGCCATCCAGCCATCTCATCCTTGGTCGTCCCCTTCTCCTCCTGCCCCCAGTCCCTCCCAGCATCGGGGTCTTTTCCAATGAGTCAGCTCTTTGCATCGGGTGGCCAAAGGATTGGAGTTGCAGCTTCAGCATCAGTCCTTCCAATGAACAGATGAAAGAGAATAGGGGCATAGATTTAGTAGTAAGTAGATGATAAGAATGTGGATAGACAGATGTGTAACACATAGATGATAAATAATTGACTATTAAAAAATAGAATATAAAAGTACACATACTCATATGTATAGATATGTACACTTATGTTTATATCTGTTTATAATTATGTTCTTTTGAGCAAGCTCCTGGAGCTGGTGAGGGACAGGGAACCCTCGCGTACCGCAGTCCACACAGTCACAAAGAGTTGGACACGACTGAGCAACTGAACTGAACTGACAATTCTATTTTATATATTTGTATCGTGCAATGAAAATATCTCCTGTCACAGCAATAAGCAAGAAATGTCCCAGCCATCAGCAATTTCTGGCCTCCAAATATGAATGAAAATGTGTTAGTCACTCAGTCTGACTGTTTGCAACTCCTTTCACTGTAGCCCACCAGGGTCCTCTGTTCATGGGATTCTCCAGGCAAGAACACTGGAGTGGGTTGCCATGCCTTCCTCCAGGGGATCTTCCCCACCCAGGGATCGAACCCGCGTCTCTTAAGCCTCCTGCATTGGCAGGCAGGTTCTTTACCACTAGCGCCACCTGGAAACGTCACCAGACGGCAAGCAGGAGACACTTCCCACTCACGTGGGACCACAGGGTCCAGCTGCCAGAGCTCAGAACGTGGCCAATGGCCCCCCACCATGTATAGGTCCCAGCCACGCGTCTGCGGGATGCGAGAGGCACAGAAGGGCTTGTGTGTCCGAGCAGAGCTGCGAAGCCAGTCCTGGGGCCCAAAACAGCTGCAGAACAACCAGCATCGTGTCTGAATTCTGTATGATTTACAGGATAGGGACCCATGGGGCTGCACATTCCCAAGGAGAAGAATTCTAGTTAGGTGTCAGGGTTGGTCCACACTGCCCTGGAACCCTGGAGAAGGCAATGGCACCCCACTCCAGTACTCTTGCCTGGGAATTACCACGGGTGGAGGAGCCTGGCGGGCTGCAGTCCATGGGGTCGCTAAGAGTCGGACATGACTGAGCGACTTCCCTTTCACTTTTCACTTTTGTGAATTGGAGAAGGAAATGGCAACCCACTCCAGTGTTCTTGCCTGGAGAATCCCAGGGACGGGGGAGCCTGGTGGGCTGCCGCCTACGGGGTCGCAGAGTCGGGCACGACTGAAGCGACTTAGCAGCAGCAGCAGCAGCACTGGAACCCAGAACATGAGCTGCCAGACCAATGGCTGCAGTAGTTTCAGAAGCTTGTAGACTCCCCACCTTTTCAGAGGTTCAGGTCCTGCTCACGGGGCGGCCGAGACCGAGACCACCAGGGTCTCTTTCCAAATCTGCCCAGCACTGCCCTGCTTCCCGAGTGGAGGTGAGAGCAGAACTCTGAACGTAGCCTGAGTTAGGGAAGGCCCAACATCGTTTGGAATTCAAAGAAAGAATTCAGGAAGAAGTAACTCCTGAAACGGGATTTGCTGATGGCTCAGTGGGAAAGAATCTGTCTGCTGATGCAGGAAACGTGGATTCGAGCTGCAAAGATCCCCTGGGGAAGGGAATGGCAGTCCACTCTAGCATTCTGGTCTGGAGAATCCCATGGACCGAGGAGTCTGGCGGGCTATAGTCCATGGGGTCGCAGAGAGTCGGACGCAGCTGAGCGACTAACACACACGGATGCTAAAACCCCATCAGAGAGGAAGAAGCTACCTATCTGACAATCATGAGCCCTCACACCTACTGGTGCCTGAGAGCGGGTAATGTCAGCCTCCGTGACCCCACTCTGTCACCTCACCCTCAGTCAGAGGCCCCATGCGCAAGCCGACCACAGACGCCCGAACGTCCCTCCACCCCCTGGCCTTTCAAGATGCTTTCCTGGGGCTTCCCCGGCGGCTCAGCAGTAAAGAGGCCACCTGCCATGAAAATGCAAGAGACAACGGGTTCGATCCCTGACCCGGGAGGATCCCTTGCAGCAACTAAAGCCTGCGGGCCACAACTGCTGAGACCAGGGCTGCAACTACTGAAGCCCACACAGCCTGGAGCCCGTGGTCCGCAAGAAGAGAGGGTAACAGGCAAGATGGCCAGGGGTCTCCAAACGGAGGAAACAGGCACAAAATCAAAAGGTTTCTTTTAAAATTCTGTGTTACCATGATGATACCTGGTTCCATCTGAACTTAACTCTTCTCAAACCTTGAGCTAACTAATGCATTTTCTTAGGGAAATGTTTGTCTTAAGCTATGTGAATGAACTATGTATCTACCCTGGACTCTTGATTTCTTCAAGTCAGTTCTGCTTAAGATTCAGAACCGATACTGCTACTGCTGCTGCTGCTGCTAAGTCGCTTCAGTCATGTCCGACTCTGTGCAGCCCCATAGACGGCAGCCCACCAGGCTCCCCCGTCCCTGGGATTCTCCAGGCAAGAACACTGGAGTGGGTTGCCATTTCCTTCTCCAATGTATGAAAGTGAAAAGTGAAAGTGAAGTCGCTCAGTCGTGTTCGAGTCTTAGCAACCCCATGGACTACAGCCCACCAGGCTCCTCTGTCCAAGGGATTTTCCAGGCAAGAGTAGTGGAGTGGGGTGCCATTGCCTTCTCCATCAGAACCGCTAAGGGCTCAGCAAACCAGTATGTTTTATTCACACACTGCTCTCCTAATCTATGTTAATGAAACTATCTATTTGCTTGGAAACCTGCCCTTCTTCAAGATTCAGTCAACCGTTTAATGACCCGGGATGGCTCACCTGGTGCCAATGTTGTCTCGAAACGTGTGTTGCGGGGGAGGGGCCTGGTGCCACTCTCTGAGTTTTGCGACACCTCCTTTCTCTAATTAGCAGACTGCTAGCAGCTGTGTAACATCCAGCTAAAGACTAGCAGGAGGCCACTCTCTCTGCCCCCTTCTGATGTCTATGTCAGATGCTCTCTCTATCTCTTTATACTTTAATAAAACTACATTACACAAAAGCTCTGAGCAACCAAGCCTCGGCACTGGCCCCGGATTGAATTCGTCTCCTCCGGAGGCCAAGAATCCTGGCGTCTTTCACGGCTCAGCAGCAACCTTTCAAAGAGAAGCCACAGCAATGAGAAGCCTGCAAACCACGGGTAGAGCAGACCCCGCTCACCGCCCCCAGAAGCACCCTGTGTGCAGCAAAGAAGACCCAGACATTAATAAATAAATTTAAATTTAAAAAAAAATGTAAAACGCTTTGCCAAAATCCAGCGGGGACTTCACAGTCTTTGGAGCATTCACTGACCATCCTCTTTGCCTGGGGCCTCCAATAAGCACAACACATTCTTCACCACAACCTGGGGTCTGTAGACTCACTTTACTGCGTGCAATGGGGGAAAGACTCAGGTTTGGTTCAGTGATAGTTTCAGCCTTGCTGCCCAAAGCAACTGGGGAGGAAAGCTCTCCTCTCACTTGGAAAGACTGTCGACAGAGAACGAATGAACTGGTGAGCTCAGCTCAACTTGGGGGGATGTCGGAGGAACCTGAAACAGACCTCAAGTGACGTGGGCTCAGCCCGGTGGCTTTTTGCCTGAGCTGTGCTTAGAAGCCATGGGACTGTTCTGGTGGCTCCGATAGTAAGAGTCTGCTTACAACACAGGAGGCCTGGGTTTGACCCCTGTGTCGGGAAGAGACCCCCTTGGAGAAGGGGATGGCAACCCACTCCAGCGTTCTTGCCTGCAGAATGCCATGGACAGAGGAGCGTGGCGGGCTACAGCCCATGGCATGCAGGCAGTTGGACACAACTGAGCAACTAATGCTATTACTACTATTATGAGCGATAGACGGCCCCCAGCCGGATGGTTAAACATCGGCGTGCGGGACAGAATTAACCGTCACAGGGAGCAGACTACATGGACGCAGAAACAAGATGTGTCCAGAGAGAGACGCAGGCTGCTTCTCCAACCAGATGAGCTGCACGGACTCAGATTTTTGTCCCAGAAAAGAAGGAAAATGGCAGAAAAACCTCGTGCTGGGGGAGGACGGGGAAGCTCCGGCCCTTGGGGCTGACCACACTTCTTGGTCAGATGGTGCATACATTTATCATTTTATGTTTCTCAACAACGGAAACACAATCAAAAAGAGCAGGAATGCCCTCTCACACTGGTTGATGGGAATGGAAATGGATGAGGCCACCACAAGGAACAGTAAGCGAGTTCCTCAAAAAAAAAAACAACTAAAAACAGAGCTGCCGTATCGTCCTGCAGTCCCACTCCTGGGCACGTGTATCTGGAGAAAACGATAATTCTAAAAGATACATGCGTCCCAGTGTTCACTGAAGCACTAATCACGATAGCCAAGACATGGAAGCAAGCTAAATGTCCATGGGTAGCGGGATGGATAAAAAAAAAAAAGAGGCGGTACATGTACATGCGACGGAATATTACTCAGCCAAGAAAAAGAATGAAATAATACCACTTGCAGCAAGACGGACGATGAACCTAGAGATGATCACACTGAGTGAAACAGATCAGAATGGCAAATACCACATGGCATCATTTACATGTGAAATCTAAAAAACAGTACGAATGAACTTAGTTACAAGATGGAAACAGATGTAGGAAACAAACTTTTGGTTCCTGCAGGGGAAAGGGGAGCAGGGACAGATGAGGAATTTGGGACTAACAGATACATACTACTATTTTATATATTACTATTCTACTATTTTATATAGTACTATTTTATATACTCCGTGTATATAAGAAACACGGAGCTACCTTATAGCATGGGAGAGTAAATTCAGTATCTTCAATAACCTGTAGTGGGAAGGAATATGAAAAAAGAATATAGACAAATGGATAGATGATACATCAGTTCAGTTCAGCCGCTCAGTCGTGTCCGACTCTTTGCGACCCCATGAATCGCAGCATGCCAGGCCTCCCTGTCCATCACCAACTCCCGGAGTTCACTCAGACTCAGGTCCATCGAGTCCGTGATGCCATCCGGCCATCTCACCCTCTGTCGTCCCCTTCTCCTCCTGCCCCCAGTCCCTCCCAGCATCAGAGTCTTTTCCAATGAGTCAGCTCTTTGCATGAGGTGGCCAGAGTAGGTAGATTAGATGTTAAGCTGAATCAGAAAGCATCACAGAAGGATGTAGCATTTCACTGTATTTGAAGAATTACACATAAATAATTTGAATACACACACACACGCTGGAATATTACTCAGCCACAAACAAGAACAAATTTTTGCGACCTGTGGCAACACAGATGGACTCGGAGGGTATCACATCTAGTGACATAAATCACAGAGAAATAGCATGTTACCACCTGTATGCAGAATCTAAAATATTTAATGAATAAATATATCAAAAAGAAACAGACTCACAGAGGGAGAGAACCAACTAGTGATTACCACTGAGGGAAGGGTACGGGGGAAGGTCAGGATGAGGGGAGGGGATTAAGAGACACAAACTACTACATTAAGAGATACAATGTGTCGGACTCTTTAGGATGCCAGGGACTATACGCCAGGCCAGAATACTGGAGTGGGTAGCCCTTCCCTTGTCCAGGGGAACATCCCAACCCAGGGACTGAACTCAGGTCTCCTGAACTGTGGGCGGATTCTTTACCAGCTGAGCCACCCAGGAAGCCCATCCGAGAAGCAGCACAAAGCTGTGAAAACCGACCGTATTCTCCGCACGCTTGGCTGTTGGCTTCCCCGAGCCTCGGTGAGAAGCAGCCGTGTCCCTCGGACCCAAAAGGACATCGACAGGGAGCAAAGGAGCATGGAGACTTGATCAAGACTCAAAACGTGAATGCCTGCCCCTCTCACCTCCCGCAAGTCACACCCCCCTGGGGGAAGGACGGGAAGAAAAAGCGGTCGTGATGAGCTGAGGTGGTCCTCCGGGGAAGCGGGATGGACAGCCCCCGCCGTTCTCCGTCCAGAGGCCGGCCAAGGTTGAGATGCTGCCACGGGACTCTGCTGATCCCAGGCCAGGGGATCCCTCAGGGAAGACCTCCCCGCCCTCTCCCCACCAGATCACAACTGTTGTGACCGCCTTGCTTTACAAGGGCTTCAAGACACAGCTCCTGGGGCTCCCCGGCTACCTCCACCCAGGTTGTCCACCAGCAAATCAGCCCGACATCCCACGACCTGGGGCCGGGAACACATCCTCAGCCCCTTCACTCAAAACAAACATGTACAGCCGTGATCTGTGCTTCCTTTCAGCCCAGTCCTGCCATCCTCCTAGGGGCTGCTTGGGATAAAGAGAACAGTACCCTTCTGCACACAAGGGGAAAAAAAAAAGGAACATCTGAGAATCGTGACATCATTGTGACTTCACTGAGCATGGAACAAACACCACTTAGAGGAAGCAGAGAATCAGGATTTTGACAGCAAGAGCTGAGCGCGAAACACACTCCATTTCCTGGAAGCAGAGTCCTGGGCAGACCCAGATAAGACACGTCCCTGACAGTTAGGGGCTGTGTCTTTACGAGAAGTTCTGGATGCTGGCAATGACGTTTTATCTGAGACATTTATGGACACATTCCACTTTTGTGTTTGATGGAGAAAGCTCTGAAAGTGGCAGGTTTTCATGACTGAAAAAGGGCCTATTTAAGCTCAATAAATGTTTGTGCAGAAAAAGTTTGATGTCTGATGTGGCATCCCTGAACAACCTGGAATAGAGGCAACCCATAAAATACAGAAAAGGAAAAAGAGGACAGATGCTGACATCCAAGGCTGTTTCTGGGGTAGCCTGTTTTCTTAAAAGAAAGGAGAGCAAGAGAGGGAGCACGGAAAGATAGGAGGAGATGGGAAAAACCTGGACACCCTGGAGGTACACACGGTCCTCCTGTGTAAAGGCTCAGGAAGGACATGGACACACGGCTGTATTTCACATGGAGAACCAGCAAGGACCTGCTGGACAGCACAGGGAACTCTGCTCAATACTCTGTAATAACCTTATGGTTCCGGGGGGGAAGGGTGGGGGAAGGGATAGTCAGGGAGTCTGGGATGGACATGGACACATTGCTGGATTTAACATGGAGAACCAGCAAGGACCTGCTGTCCAGCACAGGGGACTCTGCTCAATGTCACGAGGCAGCCTGGAAGGGAGGGGAGTTTGGGGGGAGTGGATACGTGTGTATGTGTGGCTGAGTCCCTTTGGTGTCCACCTGAAGGCATCACAGCACTGTTCATTGGGGATTGTTGTTGTAGAGTTGCACAGTCCTCTTTCTCTGACCCCATGGTCAGAGAAAGGGCGGGGCCCTACAGCCCCGCCAGCCTCCTCTGTCCATGGGATGCTCCAGGCAAGAATACTGGAGTGGGTTGCCATGCCCTCCTGCAGCGGATCTTCCCAACCCAGGGATCGAACACAGGTCTCCTGCCCTGGCAGGCAAGGTCTTTACCACGGAGCCCCCTGGGAAGCGTCTTTGAAGCATCAGGACGCGTGAACACCACCTCGAGAACACAAGAGCTAGGGAACCTGGCAAGGACCGTGAAATCCGGCAAGGGAGGGGAGAAGAAAAAAAACAAAACACTCGTGGGTGGCAGAAAAGAAACCACACCCAGTATCTCTTTTTCGGCTTTTTTATAAGCAATGGCACCACGGGCGGAAGGGTAATGTGTTCCATCACGCCTTGAAGACAGGGCGGGTGGCTAAAGCGTGTCTCCAGGTTCCCTGGTAATTGACAAGGTAGGCATGCTCCTTTACGGACCTTTACGGGGCTAACAGCCGCAGATGGTACCCAGGGCGGGGGTGAGGCGTGCAAATGGTGCTCAGGAGGAGGTGGGCTTTGGGGAACACGGAAGGGGCTTTTGTCCTCGGTGGCCCCCTGATTAACATTTGTCTCTGATTCACCCCAAACCCTCCCCGGCGTGAGAACATAGACACTGCAGGTGCGG
>SJXQ01007862.1:0-41599 GCA_006408695.1 Aepyceros melampus
ATTCTTTGGCATTGCCTTTCTTTGGAATTGGAATGAAAACTGCCCTTTTCCAGTCCTGTGGACACTGCTGAGTTTTCCACATTTGCTGGCATATTGAGTGTAGCACTTTCACAGCATCATCTTTCAGGATATGACCAAAGCTAGTGGAGGTTATGGAACTCCATCTAAGGTATTTCAAATCCTAAAAGATGCTGCTGCTAAAGTCCTACACTCAGTATGTCTGCAAATTTGGAAAACTCAGCAATGGCCATAGGACTGGAAAAGGGCAATTTTCATTCTAATCCCAATGAAAGAATGTTCATTCTTTCAATTCTAATGCCAAAGAATGTTTAAGCTACCATAGAGTTACACTCATTTCATATGCTAGCAAGATTATGCTCAAAATCCTTCAAGCTAGACTTCAGCAATACATGAACAAAGAACTTCCCAAGTGTATAAAATGGATTTAGAAAAGGCAAAGGAACAAGAGATCAAATTACTAACATCTATTGAATCATAGGAAAAGCCAGGGAATTTCAGAGAAACATCTACTTTTGCTTCATGTTCATTAGTAATATATTCTAAAATTTCCTTTTCATCTACATTATGCTCATATACCTTTTTTCAGACACACATTTCTGTGTGAAACTATAGTGATACAAACATCTTTGAATACAAATTTAGAATGCAACCATTTTTTGCTAAGAGTTGATTAATCTATAGAGCTATATGGCTGTCATTCAAGAGCTCAGGTTTGTACATCTATGATAATTGCTTAGGTTTGAAACCATTTTTCTTTTCATATAGCCAATACCAGATTTCAGTTTTTCTTTCACAGTCAAAATAGGTAGAGATTCTTTTGTATCTTCACTGACTGTCATATGAAAAGTTTTTTTTTCCTACTGCAATGTTTTTATATTATCTTAAACCTCTAATGTCTATATCAGTTGCTTATGCTTTCTAATTTAAATATTCATTATTTCTGCTCATCAGTGTAATTATTATATTGTAATATACAGTATAATTTAACTTTTTGGGAGTCAAACTAAAACAGATTAACTGTCTAAAATCAATTTATATTTGTAGAATTTAGCATTAATGTAGCTTTTTAAGGATTTCAGCTAAATATTCACTTTGCCCCTCTAAAAATCAGTGCACTTATTTTGCTTCCCTTTCCTTTTTTGAATATAAACATAGGTAAAAGCGGTAAACCAGATGCACAGAATTACAGTGCAAAAATGTGAAAGAATAAAAGCTATTCAGTGTTAGTGAGTATCTAATAAGAAGAATCCTGTGTTCCAAAGTGTAATTAGACCTTCATTAAAGAAAGACTCTTCACTAGAATAAGTCAATTGCTTTCCTAAACAAATTTATATGATGCTTCACTGTAAGAAAATAATAGGGGAAATTTAGTTAGTGGTGGGATAAGAATGTACTGTCAGGATCTTATATATATATATATATATATATATATATATATATATATATTTCAGTCAGAATTCTATTTCTGGTAAACATACAGCACATTTTGAAAGCTTCTTTATAATGATTTATTAGTAAATAGACCATCTTGAACATAACTTCACTTCTAAAACTTTTAGACTGATAATTTACATTTTTGAGATCTACTTTTTGTTAAAGTTAAATTTAATCCAGAAAGTTTAGTTCCTTAAACAAATAAAATCACTAAGTGAACTTGATACTAACTGTATTATGTACATGAAATATCATATTTCTCCCCCTTAGGGCTATTTCAGTTGGTAAAGAAATTCTATTTTTAAGAATGTCAAAATTTTACATGGATTTGATTTCACAGAATAGAATATATCCATTAAAGAATAAAAACAGCAGTGTATACAATTGTAAATTATGTGTTGTATATATATTGTCCTCTGTTTTGGACAACCAAAATGAGGTGAAATAATTTTAGGGCAGGGGTTCTCCTATTCTTTTCTTTTTATTTAATTAATAAGAAGTGATGTTACTTATTATTTCTCTTCAAAATAACAACAGCATAAAACACTTTCCTACAATATTTTTGTGTTTCACTTGTATTTATGTGTAGGGTAGAATTGTTTGTGGAAGGAATGTGACAATTCTAAAATTATGTAGTGTAAAATACAGAAAGCTTATTATGGTTAACTGTCATCTCATTATTCACAAAGAGTGTATTTTAAGTACTAGTAAAAATCAACACAAAAGATAAACTTTATTAAAATAATTATTTACAGATTTATCCACAAGTTTGAAATCTCATTAGGAGTTTTGTTCATCCTCATCATGGTGTCTGTAATGCTAGAAAGTTTCTATTTTGCATCATTATTATAGAGTCTTTTGCACCATCAAATCTGCTCTTAAATGTTCTTTAGAAGATAATTCATTATGTACATCTGACTAAAAATGATATACACATTTCCTTGCATGACTTACAAAAATAAAAGACAGAAAATGACCATTTTAACCTCATTCTGCACAGGCAGAAAATAAAAGATATCTACAATTTCTATGACTTCCTGTACGTTTATGAAGATTTTGAGACTACAGATTTATATATACAATAGATCATAGAATTCATTTATCTTATTTGACAGATGTGGAGAACACAGCCTGAGGAAATATGATGATTTATTTCCAGTATCACACAACTAAAGCAAGTCTTATTATTCCCAGGGGAATAGTCTTTCCACTATACTATATTCTTTAATCTACCACCAAAGAGTTAGAACAACAGCAACCATACCACAACAAATGCCTAAGTGTACATCCTACATACTGCTTAACTTTTTATAATAATGCAGGATGCTTTACATCACTTAATATGTAATACTAATAACCATTCACAGTTATATTCACAAGTTATATACATAATCAGAAGTTAAATTATAGGTTGACAATAAATACCTTACACTCTAAGGATTTGAATAGTACTTACATGACGTAAAGAAAGTCTTAGTATATTGAAGACCATCATTGTATTTGCCTCCAATGTTATTAAAAAAATTTACTTATCCAGAGATTTAAGTAAATTGTACAGATAAAAAACTGAATATCTGAAAAAACTCCATAAAAATATGTAGTTTATGATAATCTTATCTTAGTTCATTCATTTTAATAAGATGATATTTATTATTTAAATGACAAATATGCAGTATGCATTTTGAAATGCAAAGAACACATTAGGGTACAGGTAGTGAACTTCTTTCAATTACATTTTATGATTATGACCTTTGTTTCAATAATAATTTGACATTTTAATTAAATCCATACCTCTTTCATTTCTAAAAGATGTCCTTCATTCTTTATTACTAAAACTTAATGAAGTGTTTCTTTATTGCAATTTACATTAGCTGGCTATAAATTTTAATATCATTTCTCAATGACAAATGGAGCATTTAAAAATTATGTGAAAATTATGAAAAATTATATAAAATATGAAATTGTTAATCAGCTCACACATCAGTGACTATATTTTAGGTGTCATATATTAGTACTCAAGTGTAAATATCTTTTAAACTCTCATGCCACAAATGGGTACATAAGATAAAGTCTGTGTCAATTTGGTATTAGGTTGATGAAAAGGTAATTGTGGTTTTTGACTGTGAATTTTAAATAATTATAACTAGACTCAAACACATCTTTATTAATCAGAATAGGTTAATCAAAATAGGAACCATTACAAACAACACATTTTTGCCAATGAGAAATAAGTTTGTTTATTCCTATAGTGTAATAATCCATGCTTTGGGAGTCAGTGAACTCCTGGAAAGCATTTTTCTACTTCCTGCTGTTTGTGGAAGCATTTTCCCTGTAAAAAGTTGTCAAGATGCTTAAAGAAGTGGTAGTTGGTTGCTGAGAGGTCAGGTGAATACAGCAGATGAGGCAAAACTTTGTAGCCCAATTTATTCAACTTTTGAAGCATTGGTTGTGTGATGTGTAGTTGGGCCTTATCTTGGAGAAGAATTGGGCCCATTCTGTTGACCCATGCTAGCTGTAGGCATTGTGCAGTTTTAGGTGCATCTCACTGATTTGCTGAGCATATTGCTCAGATGTAATGGTTTTTCCTGATGGTTTTCCAGAAAGCTATAGTGGATCAGATGGGCAGCAGACCACAAACAGTGACCGTGCCCATTTTTTCATGTAAGTTTGGCTTTGGGAAGTGTGTTGGAGCTTCTTCTCAGTCCAGTCATCACTAGTTGTCATATACAATTCACTTTTCATTGCACATTGCAATCCAACTGAGAAGTGGTTCATTGTAGTTGCATAGAATAAGAGGATGCTTCAAAATACTGATTTTTTTTTATCAGCTTATGAGATATCCAATTAACCAAGCTTTTTCAACTTTCCAATTTGCTTCAAATGCTGAAAGACCGTAAAATGGCCAATGCTGAGCTCTTTAGCAACTATTCAGGTAGTTTTAAGAGGCTCGGCTTCAATGATCCTCTCAGTTGGTCATTGTCAACTTCTGATAGCTGGCCACTGAGCTCATCTTCAAGGCTCTCATCTCCTTTGCAAAATTTCTTGAACAACCACTGCACTGTACATTCCTTAGCAGTTCCTGGGCCAAATGAATTGTTGATGTTGCAAGTTGCCTCTGCTGCCTTATAACACATTTTTAACTCAAATAAGTAAATCACTCAAATGTGCTTTTTGTGTAACATCATTTCCCTAGTCTAAAATATAAAATAAATAGCAATAATGTTATTAGCAAAAAAAAAATACACATAGAACTGTGCATTAAAACGATGTATAACATAACCACATTTATTTAGGAATGTATTCATTATCCAACTGCAAAAATCAACAATGCAAAACCGCAATTGCTTTTGCACCAACCAAATCATTTTAATTTAAAAACATAGCAAGTCTCAGAAACCCAAGAAAATCAGATAATGTTGGTGGTGAACAAGACAATGCCTTGTTTCCAGTGAGCATCCTCGGTGTTCTCTTTGATCCATTTTGAAGACTTTCAAATGTTTCATTAATTGTATTTGACTAAATAGTTACTTTAACATAGTCCCAGGTAGTGCAGTGGTAAAGAATCCACCTGCCAACTCAAGAGACTCAGGTTTGATCCCTGGGTAGGGAAGATCATGACAGAGAAGGAAATAGCAACTCACTCCAATATTCTTGCTGGAAAATTCCATGGAAAGAAAGAGTCTGAAAGGCTACTGTCCATGGGGTCATAAAGATTTGGACATGATTGAATGACTGAACACACAAGCATGTGTAAGAATTCTTCCTGGTGTTACTATTTACATGTTTGTTTTTATTATATGATATCCCTTTTGGGAGTATGGAGGACTGACTTTTTTTTTTTTAAGATATATGCATGATCTTAATATTTTCTTCAACTATATTTTTCAAAACACATTCCCATTCATTATAATGCCACACCACACCATCAATGAAGATTACAATTTGGATAATCAAATTTTAACAACCATGAAATACTTTTAAGAAAAAAAAAATTATTCTGCAACATGGTTTCCTTTGTAGCTTCTAAATATCAAAATTGAACACTACCATTTGGTCCTACACACACCTCTCTCTTATATTGAACATAATGCTGCTTTTTTGTAATTGCAAGAAATTTCTCTTGCAATTAATATCCTGTTGTGACCAAACTCTAAGATGGTTTACAATGATTCTGAAAGTGTAGTGAAAGTGAAAGTCACTCAATTGTGTCTGACTCTTTGCAACCCCATTGACTATATAGTCTATGGAATTCTCCAGGCCAGCATACTGGAGCCATTCCTTTCTCCAAAGAGATCTTCCCAACCTAGGGATTGAACCCAGGTCTCCCATTCTGCAGGTGGATTCTTTACCAGCTGAGCTACCAGGGAAGCACACAGTGATCTCTATCTTTGGCATTCAAGTTGTTGTATAATCCTTTACCCTGAACATGGACTGGCCTGGTAACTTGCTTCTAAACAATCAAATACGGTAATGGTACACCTTCTGGGATTAGGTTAAAACAGAATTATAACTTCTATCTAGTAGATTATTTTATTCCTCTCTCACTTGCTGGTTTGATGAAGCAAGTTGTCATGCCAGGGAAGACCATGTGGCAGAGAACTAAGGGTGACTACTGGTCAACAGCCAGCTAGAAAACAGAAATCCTCAGGTTAATATCCCCAAATCAAGTCAAGCCTGCAACAGCCATGTAAGTGAGTTTGGAATTGAATCCTTCCCCAATTAGATGTGATAGAGCCTACAAGGGGTCTCACTGATAAGATGGCTCCTCAACCTCACAAACAAAGAATAAAATCACAGTGATCTGTGAGACTGACAAAATTGCCCAAATGGCATCCTGTTATCTCACTGGCACCTATCTTCTCAAAGCTGTGAGAACACTAGATTCCAGACCTCTGGCTATGTGACCATCCCTTCAGGGAATTTTTCATTGGTGAGGTACAAGGAGGACTCCATCAGAAAGAGAGGACTTTCAGTTCAGTTCAGTTGATCAGTCGTGTCTGACTGTTTGCAACCCCATGAATTGCAGCATGCCGGGCCTCCCTGTCCATCACCACCTCCCAGAGTTCACTCAAACTCACGTCCATCGAGTCAGTGATGCCATCCAGCCATCTCATCCTTGGTCGTCCCCTTCTCCTCCTGCCCCCAATCCCTCCCAGCATCAGAGTCTTTTCCAATAAGTCAATTCTTCACATGAGGTGGCCAAAGTACTGGAGTTTCAGCTTTAGCATCATTCCTTCCAAAGAACACTCAGGGCTGATCTCCCTCAGAATGGACTGGTTGGATCTCCTTGCAGTCCAAGGGACTCTCAAGAGTCTTCAACACCACAGTTCAAAAGCATCAGTTCTTCATTGCTCAGCTTTCTTCACAGTCCAACTCTCACATCCATACATGACTACTGAAAAACCATAGCCTTGACTAGACACTAGACAGACCTTTGTCGGCAAAGAAATGTCTCTTCTTTTGAATATGCTATCTAGGTTGGTCATAACTTTCCTTCCAAGGAGTAAGCGTCTTTTAATTTCATGGCTGCAGTCACCATCTGGAGTGATTTTGGAGCCCCCAAAAATAAAGTCTGACACTGAAGTTCTCCTTAACAGCCAGTTACCCTCTCTTTTCCCTCTAATAAATTCCCCTTTTCTTGCCTAACTGCCTTGCTCGCTCTCTTTTTCTCTGCACTTGCCTTACAAGATCTTCATATGAATCCAGGAAATATTGACAACTTGACTGTAGTTTCATGAGAGACTCTGAAGCCAAGGACCAGGAAACATAGTATCCAGATTCTTGACACACAAACACTGAAATTACAACTGTGTATCTTGTTAAGCCATTAAGTTTGTCATAACTTTTCACATTGTACACATAATAAATATACTTTTCTAGAGTTGCAGAAAGAAATGTATCAGTTTTATCCATTGTTTTCCACAACCACACCAAGTTTCTGGTGTTCAGTCAATTTTTAAATGAATCATCTCTTTTTAAGTTGTAAAACTAGGAAATAATTACAACCATTAAATTGAAGAAATCACGTGTTTTTAAAAATTAATCTAGTTAAGTCCTTATTCAATTAAGAGAAATTGGATGAACAGGTTTCATTCCAATATTTTAAAATTTAAAAACAAAACACTTTGAATACGAAGAGAATATATGTATATGTATTAGAAGAAAAAATTTTCCTGTATTTGAACAGACTGAGACTCAATTATATTTAATGGAGAAGAAAAAATAAAGTAATACATGGAGTTCCTAGTTGATATATATATATATATATATATAAGGCCTTATAGAGAGCTTCTTTATCTCAACAATATTAAGGAATATGGATGCTTTATATCAAAGTTCAGCAGTTTTGCAGAAATTTAATATACTATTAATTGAAAATGCTGAATCATTGATTTCTTTCACATTCTTGCTAATCCATTATGTTCAGCCTTGTTTCTCCTATCTTAATTTAGTCTGTGTATGATAAATTTAATGCTCCATTTGAAAGTATGTGAAATTTTAATAGATGTTGTTTCACAATTGGTGGGTTCATTAAGTGCTTTAAAAATGCATGTACAACAGAACACTAATGCCAGACAATATAAAGTTCTCCTTAACAGCCAGTTACCCTCTCTTTTCCCTCTAATAAATTCCCCTTTTCTTGCCTAACTGCCTTGCTCGCTCTCTTTTTCTCTGCACTTGCCTTACAAGATCTTCATATGAAATCCAGGAAATATTGACAACTTGACTGTAGTTTCATGAGAGACTCTGAAGCCAAGGACCAGGAAACATAGTATCCAGATTCTTGACACACAAACACTGAAATTACAACTGTGTATCTTGTTAAGCCATTAAGTTTGTCATAACTTTTCACATTGTACACATAATAAATATACTTTTCTAGAGTTGCAGAAAGAAATGTATCAGTTTTATCCATTGTTTTCCACAACCACACCAAGTTTCTGGTGTTCAGTCAATTTTTAAATGAATCATCTCTTTTTAAGTTGTAAAACTAGGAAATAATTACAACCATTAAATTGAAGAAATCACGTGTTTTTAAAAATTAATCTAGTTAAGTCCTTATTCAATTAAGAGAAATTGGATGAACAGGTTTCATTCCAATATTTTAAAATTTAAAAACAAAACACTTTGAATACGAAGAGAATATATGTATATGTATTAGAAGAAAAAATTTTCCTGTATTTGAACAGACTGAGACTCAATTATATTTAATGGAGAAGAAAAAATAAAGTAATACATGGAGTTCCTAGTTGATATATATATATATATATATATAAGGCCTTATAGAGAGCTTCTTTATCTCAACAATATTAAGGAATATGGATGCTTTATATCAAAGTTCAGCAGTTTTGCAGAAATTTAATATACTATTAATTGAAAATGCTGAATCATTGATTTCTTTCACATTCTTGCTAATCCATTATGTTCAGCCTTGTTTCTCCTATCTTAATTTAGTCTGTGTATGATAAATTTAATGCTCCATTTGAAAGTATGTGAAATTTTAATAGATGTTGTTTCACAATTGGTGGGTTCATTAAGTGCTTTAAAAATGCATGTACAACAGAACACTAATGCCAGACAATATGTAAAAATGCTTAGCTTTAGCCTGATAAAATTTTACTTTTAGGATTGGAAAATCTGGCTCAGGGAAAAGAAAACTCCGTTTCAAATAAACTGTTTATGTATAAAGGAAGCTATCTTGCAGAAGGAAAAAAAAATGTACCTGCCTATTATAAGGATCTGAGTGGAGATGAACAAGGGGAATTGCCAGCAGCCATCTGAGTGATGCTTAACAGAACTCAGTCAAAAATATAAGGTCAATGAATTTGCATGTGTTATTTAACTTTAAATAGGGAACTATTTAGTCAGCTTATCTGATAGTTATTCAGTTCACATTTATTCATAGTGTACTTGCACAGCCTCCAGGTATTTTATGCATTGGCTCTTGTTTTGCTCTCCAAAACTTGTCATCTGGAAGGAGAAATGTTAAAGATTTGCTCGAGTTACTAGGAATTTTAGATTATGAGCATATAACTTATAGTGAGGATTCCCTTATTTTTTTTTTTTNGGTCGGGATTGGGAGTTCATGTACACTCGTGGCTGATTCATGTCAATGTGTAGCAAAACAAATACAGTATTGTAAAGCAAAACAAACTAAAAAATAAAAAGTAATTAAAGAAAAAGAAAGGAATATTGTAATAAAAACAAATTTTAGGGGGAGGGAGGCTCAAGAGGAAGGGAATATACATATATTCTCCACTGGAGAAGGGATAGGTTACGTACTCCAGTATTTTTGGGCTTACCCTGTGGCTCAGGTGGTAAAGAATCTGCCTGCAATGTGGGAGATCTGGGTTTGATCCCTGGGTTGGGAAGATCCCCTGGAGAAGGGAACTGCTACCCAGTCCAGTATTCTGGCATGGAAAATTCCATAGACTTAGTCCATGGGGTGGCAAAGAGTTGGACACGACTGAGTGATTTTCATTTTTACTTTCTATGCCTAAGTCATTCTTTGCCTCCTAAAATTTTAACTATAGCCTTTAACAAAATCATCTAACACATTTGTAGTTTAGTATTAAGAAATGACCGTGGGTGAAAGTTACATACACTATAGAAGGAGAAAAATGCCTAATAGTAGATCAATGGGGAATAATACATTGGTACAGGAAAAATAAAATGATATATTTTGAACATATGTGGCCACAGCTAGATTTGGCTCAATGATTAACAAACAAAAAATTGGGTTGCATATAAGCATGAAAATATTCTCTCTCATCTGTTCATCATTTACATTCATTACAGCAAAACGTTACAAGTTACCAATTTCACAAAGTAATTTGGTCAGAGAATACTGATTCTTGACAAGTTATTATCTACAAAAAGAAATTATTTTGAAGTTATTAATTTAGATCATTTATATGCTAAAACATTATTTTTAATCTATAAGGTTTACCTTGAATATCATAGGAATAAGGTAGGGCCAACATGTGTTAATATATATATTTTCAGATATATGTATTCTTGCCTGGAAAATCCCATGGATGGAGGAGCCTGGTAAGCTGCAGTCCATGGGGTCGCCAGGAGTCAGACACAACTGAGTGACTTCACTTTCACTTTCACTTTCATGCATTGGAAAAAGAAATGGCAACCCACTCCAGTGTTCTTGCCTGAAGAATCCCAGGGACAGGGGAGCCTGGTGGGCTGCTGTCTATGGGGTCACACAGAGTCAGACATGACTGAAGCAACTTAGCTGCAGCAGCAGCACACAGTATTTATATATAAACCTGGAAAGTAGGAGAAATGGGGGTAAAAATTTTTATATGTATTCTTGCCTGGAAAATCCCATGGATGGAGGAGCCTGGTAAGCTGCAGTCCATGGGGTCGCCAGGAGTCAGACACAACTGAGTGACTTCACTTTCACTTTTCACTTTCATGCATTGGAAAAAGAAATGGCAACCCACTCCAGTGTTCTTGCCTGAAGAATCCCAGGGACAGGGGAGCCTGGTGGGCTGCTGTCTATGGGGTCACACAGAGTCAGACATGACTGAAGCAACTTAGCTGCAGCAGCAGCACACAGTATTTATATATAAACCTGGAAAGTAGGAGAAATGGGGGTAAAAATTTACATGAGATGACTTTGAAGACTTTTATAATCTTCAATGTCTAGTATTGCAAATTCCCTTCCAATATAAAATCCATAGCAGAAGCAGATGTTTTTGTGGACTTAAGTACACCCCTAAAATAAATACTAGTGAACATTTGTTTTGGATGGTTAACATCAACATATTAGTTTTAGCTTAATTTTCTGCTTAAGCCACTTGTTTCAATGTTCTTGTAAACATTTGTTTCTAACTACTGTGAAGTGAAAAATGAAGGGTGAAGAAAATTCAAAGAAATTATTCATATCCATTATACTTTCAAAATACTTTTTTTTTTAATTTTTTTTTCAAAATACTTTTAAAACCAGAAAGGTTTTTGCACTTCTTGGACTTGGATGACTAGTTCCCTATCAGAAAGAGAAATTAACAAAGCAACCTCGTTTACCATCATATTAAAAAGAATAAAATACACAGGAATAAATTTACCAAAGTAAGAGACCTATATTCCAAAAATTATAAGATGCTGATGAAAGAAATTAAAGATGACATAAACAGATCAAAAGATATACCATGTTATTGGATTGGGAGAATCACTGTCATTAGAATCACCATACTACCCAAGGCAACATACAGATTCAATGCAATCTCTATCAAATTACCAATGATATTTTTCACAGAACTAGAAGAAAACATATTTTAATATATATGGATATACAAAAAAACCCAAACAGCCAAAGTAATTTTGATAATGAATAGTGGAACTGGAGGAATCAGGTTCCCTGACTTCAGATTATACCACAAAGATACAGTGATAATAATAGCATAGTACTGGCACAAAACCAGAAATATAGATAGATGTGACAGAATAGAAAGTCCAGAAGTAAATCCATGTAGTTGTGGTCAATTAATCTTTAACAAAAGCAAGAATATACAATTCAGAAAAGACAGACTTCAATAAGTGGTGCTGGGAAAACTGCACAGCACATGTAAAAGGATGAAATTAGAACATTCTCTAACACTATATATATCAAAATGGATGAAAAACTTAAATGTAAGACCAGATAGTATGAATCGCCTACAAAGAAACATAGGCAGAACTCTCTGACATAAATTGCAGCAGTACCATTTTGGATTTGTCTCCTAGGCTAATGGAAATAAGTGGAACCTGATTAAATTTAAAAGCTTTTGTGCAGCAAAAGAACCATAAACAAAACAAAAAGACAATCTATGGAATAGGTGAAAATATTTCCAAGGATGCAACCGACAAAGGATTAATTTCCAAAATATACAAACAGCTTATACAACTCAATAGCGACTGAGCCACCAGGGAATCCCCTAATAACAAACAACCTAATAAAATAATTTGGCAGAAGATTTAAATAAACATTCTGCAAAACTATACACACAGATGGTCAAAAGATACATGAAAAGATGCTCAGCATCACTAATTGATTTACATTTCTCTAATGAAACTACAATAACGTATTACCTCACACCAGTCAAAATGACCGTCGTCAAAAAGTCTACCAATAATAAAGGCTGGAAAGGGTATGGAGAAGAGGGAATCCTTCTTTATTGTTTGTAGGAATATAAATTGGTGCAGCCACAATGGTGAACAGTATGGAGTTTCCGTCAAAAGGTAAAAATAGGGTTGCCATATTTTCTGGTGACCCCCTCCTGGGCATATATATGGAGAAAACTACAGTTCAAACAGGCACATGCACCCCAGTGTTCCCTGCAGCCATATTTACAATAGCCAAGACATGGAAGCAACCTGAATGTCCATGGGCAGATGAATGGATAAAGAAGATGTGCTATATTCACAGAATAGGATATTACTCAGTCATAGACAATAAAGAAACAATGTCATCTGCAGCAACATGGACAGACCTAGAGACTGGCATACTGAAGCAAGCCAGAGAAAGGCAAATATCATATGCCTTTGCTTATACGTGTAATCTAAAAACAACAACAACAAAAAGATACAAGTGAACACATTTACAAACAGAAATAGAATCATAGACATAGCAAACTTATGATTGCAAAAGATAAATGCAGGGAGCACGGGTAAATTAGGATTTGGGGATTAACATATATAACTATTATATATGAAAGAAATCCCCAACGAGGACTTACTGTATAGTACAGGAAACTATACTCCATATCTATGAGGATAAAGAATCTACAAAAGAATATATATACATATACATCTATCTATCTATATATATATACACACACATATTCAAAACTGAATCACTTTGCTGTACACTTGAAACTAACACATACTTCAATTAAAAAACAGAAAGATTTTTAATATCCTCAGAAGTTCTTCTTGACTTTTAACAACACCCTTGTCTTTGCTAATTTTTGGTATGCATTTTTTCTTGTTCCTTTTGTCTTCTTGAACCCCTTCTGAGAAGTGAAAATGTTTGCCAAATAACAGGCTCTTCTGAATAGGTTGATAGATGGTTTTTAGAAAGGTTTCCTTAAGTATGCTGGATAAGTGAAATGAAAATCAATATTCTTTCATAAAAGATCAAAAGCTTTTAGGTATTTAGGAATACTTCAGTTTACAAAATTATCTTGGTTTTTTTTCAGGTTTATAAAAGTATCTCTTTCATAGTGGTATTTCTTACTTATAGTATTTTTTTACTGCCTGTACACCCAGCTCAGAATGTTGCTCCTGATTGTGATATCCTGACTCCTTTACAGAAAACCATATCCAACAACATATAAAATATCTATAGATTTTGTAGAATTTAAAGAAAATAATTTATTTTATGGTACTGGTTAATGAAACTAAAGATGAGAAAGAAAATCTAGAAGTGTTGGGGAAAGCATTCCCATTTTGTTTGAGAGGTGGCATACCACTTTCTATGCGGAATCCAGAAAACTAAAATAGTCATCAAAATCACATTTCCCATTGACTTCTTACTTTGTAGACTCTGTACACTTCCCCCAAATTCACACGTAAGTATGAAACTATCATTCTCTTTGCAATTACTCTGTTACAAAAGTGATAGTCAATGATCCTGAACATAAGGGATGATGCTTGTATTTTAGTTAGTCAATTTAGTACAAAGAGGAAGAAATTAGTCCCCAGTCACACATGTTCATGCACATACACACACACACATCAAGGAGTGAGAAGTTGAGGAGGAAATTAGTCATGCCTCATTTAATTGTCCATTTTTTAGTACACTCAATAGTGCCACATATTGGATTCCCAGGAATGAAGTACATGTTAAATATTAAAATGTTATCATAAGAAACTCCAATAAATTTTGTTAGATATTATACCCGTCACCCATTCCTATAACAAATTGAGCTTTTCTTCTTGAAATTGCCCTAGATACATTTTTCATAATTATTGTTTTTGTCCTTCCAAGATTGTTAAAAATCTAGATAGAAAGGACAGAAAATTAAAAATAAATATCCTATGTATATTTCTAGGTTTTAGTCCCCAGTAGATGTAATAGCGACTTCACTTTCACTTTTCACTTTCATACACTGGAGAAGGACATGGCAACCCACTCCAGTGTTCTTGCCTGGAGAATCCCAGGGACGGGGGGAGCCTGGTGGGCTGCCGTCTGTGGGGTCGCACAGAGTCGGACACGACTGAAGCGACTTAGCAGCAGCAGCAGCAGCAGCAGATGTAATAGCAGTGCCTAGGCATAATTGGTGTTCAATACTGATTGATGAGTTGATTGTTTACAGTGACAGGGAAAAAGTTCATTCTGTCAGTGATAAGGTTCTTATAATTTTGTTAGCTACCTAAAACTTTGGTCAGCAACAGTGCATTTAGAAATATTTAAGTTTCATGGGAAAAAATGAATATTTACTCATTATTTTATGCTACTTACACTTACTAAGCACTGCATAATTGCCAGCCTAGTTATTAATGAGGAAAACTTCACCCTGTGAGAAGCAAAAATAATATACCTTAAAAAACCTGAGATAACCAAATTCTTTCTAATATTTGCCTCTACAAAATGTTCATTTCAGCTGTAGTTGAAAGATCGAGACTCAGAGTAGATTCAGAAGACCAAATTGTGTGACGAGTAGATGACATGCAACAGCTTTGACATTACTTTGTTTTATGATATTTTTCAATTTCAATCTTGATCTCTCAGTCAGATAAGCTTTTCCTATTTTAAAATATTTCTAGTATTCCTACAGTAGTATTTAAAAATTTGAACTTATTGTTAGAGATACACTTGTCTCTGAATTCATTTAAAATAAAAATTTAGAACATTTTTAAGAAGATAATCTCCTAGACACTATATCACTTTCTAATTCATGTTAATTGTAGTGCTATTTCCTATATGAGTGGTCAAACTAAATCCAAGGTGACTCCAGTTTTATCAAGGAAAGTTTTATCACTGCACAGGCAGACTCACTTTCTTAAATACTATCTCTGATATCCTGCTAAAAATAGCCGGCTTGAATGGTTGTTACAGGGACTCTATGGCTCAAGAAGCTGAAAATATTACTTGAGTTTTACATAAAACGTTTTTCAGCCCTTGTGTTATACCATCAGTTTGAACAATGATAAAAATCAGATTAAATATTTGATTTATTTTATTGTCAAAAAGAGGGTAAACCTTAATATACTTGCTTATATTTAAAGAACCTATAGTCAATGCCTAAACAAAATTAGCTCGAAACTGTACTTTAGCACCATGGTTCTCAGTTTAACTACAGAGAAAATAATGAATTATCTATCTTCGAACAGTTAAATGACTTTCAAATAACTAACAACTGTATACAAACAAATTAAATACTTATTAAAGCAACCTAATTACAAGTATTAGTAGGTCTTATTGATCTGACCAACACATTTAATTATATGTTTTTTTAGTTTTTGCTGCCTAAAGAAATTGCAAAAATCCTTAGAACTTTGCATGTTATAAATCCCTGGAGTAACATCTCCTAAATAGATAGATACTGGTCTTATACCAATACCTGAATCATTCTGAGCTTAACTAGGAACATGCATATACTTTGGCTCACTCAAAGAATACTTAAATTAGAAAGCAATCCTTCAAGCCCCAGTAACTCAAGTCAATTAGACATTAGGGTTAAAAGCTGGGTCATTATATAGTAATTTTATATCCCATTTCTACCAAAAAGCTATGTTTTTCTCCTCATTTGAACAGTGAAAAATAACTGTTACCACCCCACAAAGACTAAAATAGAGCAGTTCTATTTTAGCATATAACTATATACTAAAATCAAATTTTTTTAGTACTAGTCTTTAAATATTATTTTACACAGGGTAAAGCCTAAGCCACAGTTTCATTCATAGAGCATCTAAACAATGCCATTAATACAGCAAACACTATGTAACAAAAATAATGGTGGCAAAATAAAGCAAATAAGTGATTTGATAATTAGACCTGAAATTAAAACAATTCTGTAAAATGAATGTTAATATATGTGTTGATTTCTCATAGACTGGAGTGTTTTATCTATGTTAACAAAACTCTCATTTTAATAGTTTTATGTGATGCAAAAGTTTCACACTTATTGCTAAGTTAGAAGACAGTCTTAAGAGAATCACAACTGTTCAGTTTCTTCCAGTTTACTTCCTGACTCTTACATGGAGAAACTAGCACTCTCACGTTGCACATAGTTGCTTATCAATCTGTAAAGTCATTTAAACAACATACTTACTGACAGGATGTATCAGCACTTTGAATAACATTATTCTGGATGTACATCATATTATTTCAGGCAGCAAATTTTCAGTAAAGGAAGAAGCATACATATGAAAAGATAAAAATTCAAAAAATATTTTACTTTGCAAAGAAAATTAATGAATTAGCAAAGAAAGAAAAGTATCCAATCTATTTAAAAATGCCTTCAACAGTATACAGATTATGTGTTCTTTTTTTCTTGATGACAAAAAGTAGTGTTGGTCTAAATAATTTTTGAATCACCATTCTCTGAACTCTAGTCTAAAATGTTCCATATGGAGCTGGGAAAATGGCAAGCTCACAATCTATATTTAACAAACTTAGATTATAAAAGCTTATAAAAGAAATTCATTTCATTTTTAACTATGATGGTAGTGTTAATGTCTCACTCAATACTTTTGAATTTCTAAAACACCTGTACTTCTTTAAAAATAAGATTGCCTATGGTTCTATAAAAGGCAATGGCACCTCACTCCAGTACTCTTGCCTGGAAAATCCCATGGATGGAGGAGCCTGGTAGGCTGCAGTCCATGGGGTCGCAAAGAGTTGGACACGACTACGACTTCACTTTGACTTCTCACTTTCATGCACTGGAGAAGGAAATGGCAACCCACTCCAGTATTCTTGCCTAGAGAATCCCAGGGATTGGGGAGCCTGGTGGGCTGCTGTCTGTGGGGCCGCACAGAGTCAGACACGACTGAAGCTACTTAGCAGTAGAAGCAGCAGCATGGTTCTATAAAGAAAGGCACATTATTTCAACTCTGGCAATTAATTATGTTTCCTAAGGACTACTACATAGTAAAATCACTATTGTTTTGCTATTCTGTTAACATATCTGTTGATTGAATGAAATTGCCATGATCTATCAATAAGTCATCAATGTTAATCACTGTCAAAGTCATTCCACTGGGTTGCTGGAAGTAAAGATTGCTGTGAAGTGAGGGGTAGACAAATGTTAAAGAAATGAAACAGGTAAATACTGGAATATGTTTGGCTGTTTCAAAAGAAAAATGAGGCTGTAATTGTGGAGACCAATATGGGGGTGAGAATACAATAACTGTGTACATTGCTTTAAGGAGAAGAAGGTAGGGTGTGATCTTTTAACATATAAGATATGCTGAGATGTTAAAACTTTCATTAAAGAGTTAGAAGGGTGGTATGCAAGAGAAAGACCTCCAGAATATAGATAATCAGTGACTATAAAGAGAATCAGGAGGAAACATAAAAATAGTAAATGGTAATACAAATATATTTGTAGGTTTAATGGCAAGAACCTAGATACTATTTTCTCTGTAAAGATATTTGAGTTTTTCTGTTGCTAGAGGAAAATTTGTAGGGTTCAATGCTTAAAGAAATTGGAAAACAATTTAGATAGCTATTGTGAAGAATCTGAATGAAATAGATGATTATCCCACAAGATGGAGGACACAACTGAGGATGAATCCTCTGAATTCAAACTAGCAATATGTTTAAAATTTTGTAACAATATATATTTGGAGTTTCCCATTACTGGAGTTTTGCCAGGTGACTTTAAGGGAAGGGTAATATGAAATGAGGGTTTAGGTTCTTTTAAGACTGTACCTAAACTGGAAAGCTAAGACATACATAAATAGATTGTTGGCAACAACAGCAAAACAGAAACAGAAAATTTAGGGGGGGTCACAAAATTGGAGTTCTCAAAGTTAAGACAGAAAGGTAGTAGGGGTAACTGAAGGAGAAAAGACATAGAACTATAAGTTTGAACATAATATTTTAAAAACCTACCACTTCATTGTTAAAAAGGAGAAAGATCATAGAGACTGGCCAATCATGGAGAAAAAGTGACAGCAACTATATCAAGTAACTAAGGTTGGGTATTCTTTGATATTCTGGATGGAATATCAGCGAAGTTGATGGCAAATCTGCAAAAAGCATGGAAGATACAAGTTAAGTTCCAAAATCAATAAAATTGAAGTTTACTTGAAAATAAGAGAAGAGATGACTGTAGCTAAGTGGCCTATCTCTCAATGGGGCCCAGCTATTTAAGGATGGGCAGGGAGAAGCTGCAGAGAAGTTTAAAAGCAACAGGGCATCAAGCTGGGCTCAGTCCCCACCATCCAGAGAGGGTAGCAAAGCAAGCAGCACAATGAGTCTAAGTTACAGCAAGGAGAAGAAACGAGTTAGGAATTCGAGTTTATTTTCTAAGGAACAGATGTTCCATAGATTTCAGAGCACATGGTGAAATTATTTGAGTGTAAATGAGAAAATATTTGGGTGACATGAAAGGTGTTTTAGAATGATATAGGGATGCAAGTGTGGGAGGTGATGACAAATTTAAATTATAATGCAGTGATTGTAGTTTGGTCAGGCAGCCAATAAGAGTCTGATCTCAGACACATTCCTGCACCACTGAGAACTTGAACTCTTTCTGAACTATAGCAAACCCAAGGACATCACCAGGCATATTTGGAAAAACATCCAGCAGCTGCAAATTTTTATTCTCAACGTCCCTCTTAGTTGGTTCAGTTCAGTCGCTCAGTCATGTCTGACTCTCTGCTACCCCATGGACAGCAGCACGACAGGCTTCCCTGTCCTTTACCAACTCCTGGAGCTTACTCAAACTCATGTCTATTGAGTTAGTAATGCCATCCAAACATTCATCCTCTGTCGTCCCCTTCTCCTCTTGCCTTCAATCTCCCTCAGTATTAGGGTCTTTTCCAATGAGTCAGTTCTTTGAATCAGCTAGCCAAAGTATTGCAGTTTCAGCGTTATCATCAGTCCTTCCAATGAATATTCAGGACTGACTTTCTTTAGGATTGAGTGGTTTGATCTCTTGGCAGCCCAAGGGACTCTTAAGAGTCTTCCCTAACACCACAGCTCAAAAACATCAATTCTTTGACATTCAACTTTCTTTATAGTCCAACTCTCACATCCATACATGACTACTAGAAAAACCATAGCTTTTAGTAGATGGAACTTTGTCGGCAAATAATCTCTCTGCTTTTGAATATGCTGTCTAGGTTGATCATAGCTTTTCTTCCAGGGAGCAAATGTCTTCTAATTTCATGTCTGCAGTCACCATCTGCAGTGATTTTGGAGCCCAAAATCAGAGAAAATAAAGTCTGTCACTGTTCCTCTTAATACTAGGCAACCATTTCAGACTCCAACCAATCCTAGCTTAACAAGCTCCTTTACTTGTTGCCAGCTCCAATTATGGCCTTCCAGTTGACACTGCTGCTGCTGCTAAGTCACTTCAGTTGTGTCTGACTCTGTGCGACCCCATAGACGGCAGCCCACCAGTCTCCCCTGTCCCTGGGATTCTCCAGGCAAGAACACTGGAGTGGGCTGCCATTTCCTTCTCAAATGCATGAAAGTGAAAAGTGAAAGTGAAGTTGCTCAGTCATGTCCGACCCTCAGTGACCCCAGGGACTGCAGCCTTCCAGGCTCCTCCATCCATGGGATTTTCCAGGCAAGAGTACTGGAGTGGGGTGCCATTGCCTTCTCCCCAGTTGGCACTAGTGGTGAAGAACCTGCCTGGCAGTGCCAAAGATATGAGAGATGTGCATTCGATTCCTGGGTCTGGAAGACCCCTTGGAGGAAGGCATGGCAACCTTCCCCTGTATTCTTGCCTGGAGAATCCCATGGACAGGGGAGCCTGGTGGGCTCCAGCATATAGTGTACAAAGAGTTGGATACAGCTGAAGTGACACACATGCACACATAGCTCCAATAATCATTCTTGACAAACAACTTATTTTGCCTTTATAAGCTTCCTCCATTTTTTAGTCCAGGGGAGCACCATTCAAGTGTTTCTGGAATTTGTGTCTCTAGGTTACAGCTCTGATGACCCCAAATAAACATCTGTTTATTTTATCCAGGTCTTTGTTTCTGAAATTTTGATTACAAAAGGGATGTAAAATCCAGAGATAATAAATACAGATATCAGGAATATAAGGTCTGGTAGTTTAACTGTCACAGCACTTTTTCGAGTACTAATCAGCAGTACTTAGGTGGATTACAGCACAAGAGGATGTTCAGGAGACTCACCAGCAGTGACCGGAATGGGCGGCGCCTTGGTGGTGAGGGAAATTCCTGCTCACTTGGCAGGGCAGTGGTGTGGATTTGTGGCTTGTTCTAGTTGTGTAACAGACCAGTTGTTAGAGAGCCAGCATTTACTGCTACTTATATTCAGGCTGTGGGGTGAGGGCTCTTGCTCTTTCACATCATATATCTGTCTTTATCTGCACACTTTATTCTTTACTTGATATAAATTGACTACATTTGGTGTGTCTCAAGTTTCTGTTCAGCCATAATTTTTAGTTGTATGTACTTAGCATGACTTTTTTTAGCCTCTTTCCCTAGAACATCATCTAAGCACTTCAATTCTCACCGCTAATTAGCACATTCTTCCCATATTTCTTTGTTTAGAGACTGAGAGGCCTAGCTACTTTTCACTCCTTGCTGAGAAACAAAAGGCCCTGGCAGTCCATGGTAACCCTTAGGTTACATCTACTCAGGTGAATTGTGTACAAAGCACAGCTTTAAATCACAGCAAAGCCTGAAGCCAGGGAACATTTTGTTATAGACCTTCAGATCAAAGATAAAAGAATTCACATTTTAAAATACCATATAGAGGATTATATTTTTGCATTGAACACATTGCAAAACTAGAATTAGACCAAAGAATGTACCATGGCTTGCAAAGCTTTAACTATATAGCTTTTTTTTTTTAGAACAATGAAGCAAATTGATAAATTAATAACATTATCAGATTCCTGGCAGAGGTGGGTAAGATAATTTTTCAGGACGTTATTTGTGCACCTAACTATTATTCTGATGGAGCATCAACCCAAATCCAAAGCTGAATACAGTTAAGCTCTCTTATGACTGGATGATATAAAAGCTATATTCCCTTTTTCAGAGAACACATTCTTTACATTACTTCTACCTGGAACTTGTTGGAAACATTTATTTGGGAGAATCATTCTATTAACAATCACCACTTATTTCTTCAAATAATCTATGTATCTGTTAACATAAGGAGGACTATAGAAAATTGTATACATGCATCTGTTTCCATACAAACACATTTACTGAAATTCATTTCATGTTAATAACTTTCTACAAAGTGTGTTATGAGTAAAAACCCTCAATTAAAAATCTTTTTCTGTAATAGGCTGTTCTTGAAAGAATCATTCTTTCATTTTTACAGAGCGTATCTAATGAAAATACAAGACAGACTTTCACTATGGTATTTTTAAAACTTTATGTACACTGAGAATCATACTACAGATGCTGTGGAAAACAAAGCTGCATACTCAGAATTTAAAATAAGACTGTTTTCTGAGAACCAAATACAATAAAACAAAAATAACAGTGTGAGTATATGTGGTCTGAAAGTCGCTCAGTCATGTCTGACTCTTTGAGACTCCATGGACTATACAGTCCATGGAATTTTCCCGGCCAGAATACTGGAATGGGTAGCTGTTCCCTTCTCCAAGGGATCTTCCCTACCCAGGGACAGAACCTAGGTCTCCTGCATTACAGGTGGATTCTTTACCAGCTGAGCCACAAGGGAAGTCCAAGAATACTGGAGTGGTTACCTATCCCTTCTCCAGTGGATCTTTCCAACTTATTGTCTAAGGGAGTTTATTTTCACTCTCTCTCAGCTACTAAAGTACATGGACACAGCACAGCAGGTTTCTCTGGCAGACCCTCCTGACTTTCACACCAGATGTTCCTGAGCCAAAGCTAATCCCCGCTTCACAGCTACTCTTGTAGTCACATGTGGCCATGCGATTAGAACTTGCCATGTGATATTTGCAAAAGTCCAGGCTGAAATTTTAAGGAAGCAAATGTGTCTCCCACATTCTTTTGCCATTGGCCTTTAGGATACAGATGAAAATGAGACCTTAAGAAATGACAGATAAAGACACCACTTATGGTCCTTCAATAATCTCTCCCCCCTCCAAATTAGCCTTTCCACTTACACACAGGCCTTGGACTCTTATGTGAAAGAAACATACACTATCCTGATATGCCCTGATTTGCCAAACTCATTTATTTTAAAGTTTCTTTTTGGCTAGTAGGAGAAAGAGGACTGTGACATCATGTGAAAGGGAAAAGGAGACTTTATTAACACACAATTATAACTTTTATAAGACATGATTCTTCCTTCACAGACCCAGTTTCTCTTTGGTTGCTCACTAGAAAAACCTTATGTAAATAGATGATGCATAGTAGGTTCTTAAAAGTTCATTGCCTTGAACACGCAAGTTATTAATACCAGCTGCTAATAAGATGGGTGTTAATTTTGTTTCACTAATCATCATAGTCAAATTCAAAGACTACAACTACACCTATTAAAGGCATTTTGTTTGTTACACTTAGTCTTTCATGTTACCTTCTGGACCATCTTCCTTTTGTTTCCCAAGTGTCATTTGTTTAGGTCCATGCTTTGCTATTAGTTGCCTTTATACAAGACGACTAGAAATAAAGCATTTGGTTTCTTCAGGTAGCTACACATTCCACAACTCAACTCCTGTATGATGGAGTTCTCCAGGTCAGAATACTCAAGTGGGTAGCCTTTCTTTTCCTCAGGGGATCTTTCCAACTCAGGGACTGAACCCGGGTCTCCCACATTGCAGGCGGATTTTTTACCAGCTGAGCCACAAAGAAAACCCAAGAGCACTGGAGTGGAACTGAGCTATCAGGGAATCCCTTAAAACAAAAAACAAACAAACAGAACTATTATAGATAATTCAAAATTCATTCTGGGAACTTTCTGCAGTGAAAATAGCAGACATCATGACACTGACCAATAGGAAAGACAAAAAAATCCTAACAATATTAGTCTATTAAGTAAGTCATATTTAAATATCATGGTACTACAGGGGAACATCATCAATTATCCACTTTTTACAACCAATTTAGAGAACATCTTGGAATGCCCTATAGTGGTTATAATTTTGACAAAGTAAAAGTATAATTACAGCTGTGAGGGTCTGGAGGGTGAAAGGGAATGAGGATTCATTACAAAATGAGAACTGGGATCTGTGGTATATATAAAAGTAGGGCTTTAGTTATATTATTTGAAGATGAAGTGGGACCTGTGAGAAAATTAAAACTATTAATGTATTTGAAGTTTTTTTTTAAAGGTGGAGAGTAGGGTAAATTTTAGTCAACTTTTCTTTGTGCATATTTAAAAGAACTGTAATTTAAAGAAGGCAGTAAATTTTTTAAAATTAATTTTTATTTTTTTCGTTTGTTTTGCTTTACAATACTGTATTCGTTTTGCTACACATCGACATGAATCAGCCACGAGTGTACATGAACTCCCCATCCCGACCCCCACCTCCCCTCACCTCCCCCCTCCCGCCCCACACCCTCTCTCTGGATTATCCCCGTGCATCAGTCCGAAGCATCCTGCATCCTGCATCAAACCTGGACTGGCGATTCATTTCACTTATGAACTAAAATATGGCCCAAAGTGCTCACTCCTAGGGAGTACGTCAGTGGGTAGTGAGGATAGTGATTCTCATTGCCCCTTTATTATGTTAATAATATGGTATGAGAATGTGTTGCTGTTGATCATTCTCATGAGGATAAAGAGAGACTGGAAAAATTTTAATGGATCTAACTTTTAAGATCAATCTTTGAGAGATGTCCAGTGAGATTCACAGTATGTTGTAATACCTGCTCAACATTTGAACACATCACATTTACATAAGAGAAATCTGCCCTTGACCTTCAAGGGTAACTTCAGCTTATCATTGGTTATAGATAATACACAGCTATATAACTTCACTATATAAAGGTAGGTAGCATTTTGTGTATGTACAATAAGACTAACTTTATTTTGAAAATTATAACCAATATTGAAAAATATATTTTAATAATTGACATTTGATATAAATATTTAATAAATATTATAGACATCAGTTAAAACTCTTCAAAAAGGCACATTCTAAACAAAATGTAGGGGTCACAATAGTTTAATATTTTCCATATTCCCACAGCCTATTTCTATTGTTGAGACCCATAGCATCATAAGTGTGTTCTAGATTAATTTGATGAAAAGTAAACCATAACTGGGGCAAGGGGGTGGGCAGGAAACAACCTGCTATTATTGTAAATACCTAGAAATATAGAAAGACTTCCTAGCCTAGCTGATGAAGACCAAGAGACTGTTTCTTAACTGTTAAATACATCTGTGCATTTCCTACCTAATCACACCAAGACCCTCTTGTTAAATGAGAGTTCACACCCTCATTAGAACAGCTAGCCATTATGAGACTCTTCTTGTTACAATGGTACTACACAGGTTGCATGTTTTCCTGGTTCACTGATTCATTGATGGGTGAGTTTTTCTTCTTCCGACTCATGTGTTTGTCAGTACCTGAATAAGAGAGAAAATGCTTGCTCAGATTTGCCAGCTTATTTGACATGTACCAGAGTTCTTTTCATCTGATAGAATTCATGATACACACATGTATGAGGGTCCAACCTAAATACTTAAGAGTTAACTAAAATGGATCTTTAATAGTTGAATAGATTGTATCTTTGTCTGTTAGTATAGTAATAGTATTTCCTTCAGTAGGATACTAGAAAAGTTCCAGCCCACATTTTCTCTCAACATGGCATTAGGATCCTCTAGGTTTACCTAATGTCAGACTGGTGGAGCTCAAAAAGTAAAAAGCAACTTCATCTCACATTTATAAGTGATTCTGAGGTTGGCTTTGATGTAAATTGGGCATGAAATAAATATCTTACTGCTAAAGCAGAGAAGCAAAATCTATTATGAACTTGAAATGGATCTCAAAACAGCAAATTGTTTTCTATGGTATAGTATTTTCTCTGCTATTGTTTTGCTTTATTCATTTTTAAAGCTTTACTGAGAAGCAATTATGTTACCCTTTCTCTTTGCTTTCATTATTTATGAATTTGATATTAACTTCTACTTAGTACCACTTGGTTTTATTTTTAAAGAACTATAAGAATTTTAAGGACATTAAAGGCTTTGTTGACTAGGTGACTGTTAATATATTGTCTTTTAATTATCTTCTCACAGATTAGTATGGTGTGAAATTCTTAATACCTTAAAATGCACAAACAATTTAAATTTGTAGAAGAATTCCTTAATGATTACTTGATGACACTTCAGTTATTTACAACAGATGTAAAAAGTAAACAAGCAATCACATTTCCAGAGCTTTTTAATGTTATGGCTCCTAAATAGCTTTTTGTCATAGTGTTAAGATAAATTATTTAAAAAGCTGCAGGTCATTCTAAATTCCATATATATGTGTAAGNATGTACACTCGTGGCTGATTCATGTCAATGTGTAGCAAAACGAATACAGTATTGTAAAGCAAAACAAACTAAAAAAATTAAAATTAATTAAAAAAAAAGCTGCAGGTCAGTGCATTTCAGTGAGTTTATGTAAAATCAATATACTTTGTTTCATTTTTTGATGTTGATGAAAAATCAGGTTAGCCATTCATGTGTATATAAAGTACACCTCCTTCAAATGAGTTAAAGGTATACTAAATTTTAATGATATATTTGTGATTATGTGAGAAAGTCAAATGGTCTGAATTTTTAAATTCAGTAGAGTATAGGAGTTTCTGCTCTAATATTATTTAAGGCTTTTGGAAAAGTCTTGGTGAGAAAATATCAATAGATTAGAGGGTCAAAGTTTGAAATCTATGAAACTTTGTAACAGGAGCAATAATAAAATCATAAATCAAATAATAATGCAATAACATTTCTAGTAAATGAAGGATATCCTACTAAATATAGAATTTATCTTCAGAACTAGACTGGGGAGTTTGTTTGACAGATAGGATGATGAAGCATGATTGGAGCTGAGAAAAACAAGAGCAAACAAACTTCCCCAGAAAGGACAGGTGGAACAGTACTTTCTTTCACACACACAAATGGTGAAATGAACACTTCCCAAGCAGAATGTAAAGTTAAACTAACCCACGGAGATCTGTGGGTATGACATCATGCCACATTTCATTTCAGTGGGATTTTACTGCCTTTAGCTATCTGAGGGAAACTTACTTTCAGCTACAGGTTCTTTGTAGTAAAATGTTTGAGTGTGCTGAGAAAAAATATATACGAATCAATGCCATTTCTGAATTATGGTGTCACTCATGTATTGTCAGTTGCATTTTTTTTTTGTCAGTTGCATTTTATATTTACCTTTTTATTTGTGGAGTTATGCATTGTTAAAAAGCAGACTGTACTTGTTTTAAGGAATTAAATTGAATTTTCCTCTTTAATACAAAAGTGAACATGAGTTTCAAACAATTTTCAAATCAATGTTGACTCATACTTATGTTCCCACTGTACATTCAAGATTAATAATGCTCTTATATTAACTTTGTTTAGGAAAAACTTACCTGAACAATGTTTTAAAACCTCTATGGAGGCAATGTCATAAAAACATACACCAATTTCTTAAATACTTTGACTCTCTGTGAAGGACCTTCATGCTTTCTGATAAAGTCAGTGTATTCTAGGGTAAAATTCCACACTGCAGAGAAATAGTTATCAATTCAAAAATTTTTTATTAATAAATTACTTCTATATTTTTAAATTGTACTATTAATTAGAGATAAAAATGAGTAAAAGACATTTTGACACTCAAGATTGAAAACAAAAACAAATATCAAGCAAACAGTAATTGTAAGATAACTTCTGCATTTTATTTTTTTAAAGAATCTTAAAGTACACTTCAAGACCATGAGAAATACAGAGATAAATAAGGTCATTTTGGAACGAATAACCTGGTGAAGCTGTTTATGAAGTTACTAAAAACTAAGTATTTATACAATTAATAGACTTTCAAAATAAAAATGGATTTAAGGAGGGATAAATCCATAACAATAGTTACTCTAACACTTTTCTTTCAATAATTTATTCAATGAGTAAATAATCTCTAAAGATATAGAATATTTGCAAAACACAGTTAACCAATTTGAATCAATTGCATTTAGGACACTACACCTAATAGTAACAGAAAACATATCCAGTTTAAGTATACAAATAACTTTTATCAAAAGAGACCATCTGCTGAACCATTAAGTAAATCTCAATAAATTTCAAACCATACTGAAAGATGGGAGCAAAGTCATATAGAAGATGTTCTCTGATCACAGCAGTGATCAGTAAATAAAATGTGTCTAGAAAATCCTAAGTGTTTAAAAAGCACACCACATAATTTTAAGTAAGAATCATAAGAAAACTCACAAAGCAAATAAAAAAAATTGGAACTAAATGAAAATAGCACAATGAGTGAAAACTTGTCTCTGCAGCTAACTCATTCTATAGAAGGAAACAGAACTTTTAGACTAATATGAGATGAGTGCATTAGTTTCCTACAACTACTCTAACAAATTAACACAAATTTAGTAACTTAACACACAGTTACTCTTACAGTTCAGGAAGTCAGAAATCCAAAACCAGTTTCACTTCACTGTCCAGAACTCACAATGTGGGCGGGGTTGTGATTTCTCTGGAGGCTTTGGGGAAGAATTTATTTCCCTGGTTTTTACAGTTCCTGGAGTTGTATTATTTGTACCTCTGGCTGCAGGGTTCCTGGCTGTTCTTCCATCTTTAAAGACAGAAGTGCAACACTTCACGTGGCCTCCATTTGCCTTCCATCTCTCTAGTACCGCCCCCACCTGCCTCTCTCTCACAAGGATGCTTGTGATTACATCGCTGAACCCACCTGAATAATCTAGGCAATTCTTCCCATCTTAAATCATTAACCCTAGCACAACTATAGAGTCCCATATGCCGTGTAAAAGGTAACATTCCAAAGGCCCAGGAAGCAGGACTTGGATGGATGTCTTGGGGGTCACTATTGCACTCATCTCATAGTATAGTAATGCTCAAAATTCTCCAAGCCAGGCTTCAGCAATACATCAACCGTGAACTCCTTTTTGTTCAAGCTGGTTTTAGAAAAGGCAGAGGAACCAGAGATCAAATTGCCAACATCCGCTGAATCATGGAAAAAGCAAGAGAGTTCCAGAAAAACATCTATTTCTGCTTTATTGACTATGCCAAAGCCTTTGACTGTGTGGATCACAATAAACTGTGGAAAATTCTGAAAGAGGTGGGAATACCAGACCACCTGACCTGCCTCTTGAGAAATCTGTATGCAGGTCAGGAAGCAACAGTTAGAACTGGACATGGAACAACAGACTGGTTCCAAATAGGAGAAGGAGTACGTCAAGGCTGTATATTGTCACCCTGCTTATTTAACTTCTATGCAGAGTACATCATGAGAAACGCTGGACTGGAAGAAACACAAGCTGGACTCAAGATTGCCAGGAGAAATGTCAATAACCTCAGATATGCAGATGAACCACTCTTATGGCTGAAAGTGAAGAGGAGCTAAAAAGCCTCTTGATGAAAGTGAAAGTGGAGACTGAAAAAGTTGGCTTAAAGCTCAACATTCAGAAAACGAAGATCATGGCATCTGGTCCCATCACTTCATGGGAAATAGATGGAGAAACAGTGGAAACAGTGTCAGACTTTATTTTTATGGGCTCCAAAATCACTGCAGATGGTGACTGCAGCCGTAAAATTAAAAGATGCTTACTCCTTGGAAGAAAAGTTATGACCAACCTAGATAGCATATTCAAAAGGAGAGACAATACCTTGTCGACTAAGGTCCATCTAGTCAAGGCTATGGTTTTTCCTGTGGTCATGTATGGATGTGAGAGTTGGACTGTGAAGAAGGCTGAGCACCGAAGAATTGATGCTTTTGAACTGTGGTGTTGGAGAAGACTGTTGAGAGTCCCTTGGACTGCAAGGAGATCCAACCAGTCCATTCTGAAGGAGATCAGCCCTGGGATTTCTTTGGAAGGAATGATGCTAAAGCTGAAGCTCCAGTACTTTGGCCACCTGATGCGAAGAGTTGACTCATTGGAAAAGACTCTGATGCTGGGAGGGATTGGGGACAGGAGGAGAAGGGGACGACAGAGGATGAGATGGCTGGATGGCATCACGGACTCAATGGACGTGAGTCTGAGTGAACTCCGGGAGNCAGTACTTTGGCCACCTCATGTGAAGAGGTGACTCATTGGAAAAGACCCTGATTCTGGGAGGGATTGGGGGCAGGAGGAGAAGGGGACGACAGAGGATGAGATGGCTGGATGGCATCACGGACTCAATGGACGTGAGTCTGAGTGAACTCCAGGTGATGGTGATGGACAGGGAGGCCTGGCGTACTGCGATTCTTGGGGTCTCAGAGTCGGACATGACTGAGCGACTGAACTGAACTGACTTTACATATATATGCAATGTATGTATATATACATGTATGTATGTGTGTGTGTGTGTATCACATCTTTTTTTTCCACTCAGCTCTCAGTAAGCATTTAGGTTCCTTCCATATATTGCCTATTGTGAATAAGGTTGCAACATGCAGATGAAGATGCTTATCAAGTTAGTATTTTCATTTTTTTCTGGATAAAGACCCCAAAGTGGAATTGTTGGATCATATAGCAATTCTATTTTTAATTTCTAGCTCATTTAATAATAGCTTAAGAGTTGAAAGTGGATTCTATAGTTATCAACCTCATTTTCAGTTGAAGATACTAAGGCACAGAGAGTCTACAAAAACTGCCTAAGGTCAGACATCAGTAGATAATGAAAATAAATTTGACTCCATATCTGAAGTTCATTATTTTGATAGCTTTATTACTCTGCATTTCCAAAAACTGCCACTCAGTTACTCTCTAGCACATTACTCTATTTTAATTTACTTGAGAATATCTATTACTATGTGATACTTTTCAGATGTATTCATTGTATATATATATATGGCTCAGATGGTAAATAATCTGCCTGCAATGCAGGAGATTGGGTTCTATCCCTGGGTCTGGAATATCCCCTGGAGAATGGAATGGCTACCAACTCCAGTGTTCTTATCCGGAGAATTCTGGGGACAGAGGAGTCTGGTGGTCTACAGTCAATGGGATTGCAAAGAGTCAGACATGACTGAATGATTAAACTTTCATTACTTTTACAAATTGTCATCTGTCTCTTTTAACTAAAATATAACAAGTTTTCTGAGGCCAAAGTGCACTTCTGCTTTGTTTATAGCAGGGTATCTGGCACTGAGAGTAGTTCTTGACATGTAGGAAGCACCCACCAAATATATGCTGAAGATTAATTAGGAGCCTGACAGATGTGTTCCCATCTGGTTGTCAGTGCAGGCCTCCAAGATGGTGAATTGGATCTGGCCATTCATCTCAGGGAATTCTGAGTCCTTAACCATTACTTTACCTAGAAGTGATCAAAGCTAATGATTCACCCTGACCAAGTTAATTGATAAATCAGATGACAAATTATTAATTTACCATGAGTAACGTTCCTGTCAGTCTAAAAACACATTCATAACCTGTTAAAGAAACCTCTGTGGGAAAGCAAATTAAGATCAGAAGGTAGCCCAGCAAATGTAAAATCAAAGCAAAGAGGATTTGAATACTTTCAAGATATTTTAATCAAGCAGTGGCAGCTCAGTAAATTACCCTTCCCAACTACCAGGCAGTTCTCACGAATAGACCAGTCTTTCTAGTCAACCAGAACACTATGTACTTTTAGGAGGATTTTACAATCTTATTGTCCAAATCTAGGAATCTTTATTTTCCAGCTACCCCAAGACTCTTTTTTATTTTTCATATTTCCATTTTTTTGATCTTTACAAAATTCTCCTAATGGAAAATTTTTTAATATAAATTTATTTATTTTAATTGGAGGCTAATTACTTTACAATATTGTATTGATTTTGCCATACATCTGTTTTTGTCTTTTCAGTGGTTTTAGATTTTGAGAAGAAACCTACTTCAAATGCTATTTCCAGAAGGCACCCACCTTAACTCTCTATGGGTCTTCTCACTAGAGTCTTCTCTGGGGACTCCTTAATGTAACTCAATTCCCAAATAACTCAGAAGCTCATGATATAAGCTAATTTGCACAAAGCAGTTAATGTACTGATTATTTGAGAGTCAGGGTTCTATATTGGGTTAATCATTTATATGGCAGTCATATTGTGGAAAGAAATAAGGTATTATATAAAAAGTCAGCTGATGTTTAGGAAAAAGAACAGATATGTGTATATCCACCCTGTCTAGGTGCATCTGGATATACCTACCTTACCCCAAGATTGTCCACTTAATCTCCATTAACCCTTTCAAATTTAAAAATGCCTTTATATTCACTGTTTATGCTATATTTATTACCACATTTATAGTGGTCATCATTTTCTAAGGTGACCACAGGATAACATGGCTGCAGCTGCCTGAAGAGACATTGGTGACCTGGGAAGCAGCTTCGTGAAGGTCACCCTGGAGATGGAAGAGGGAACAGGGCAGTGACCAGTACACCCAGTTCCTATTGCAGGACCTGCAGTGGCAGCAGATAGGCCCATGGTGACCAGTGGCAGCAGAGTACCAAGGTACTGTCCCTTTATGGGTGGTGGATCAGTTCAATAGTGGACAGCGACTGCTGGGAAACAGATCAGCTGCAGGGCAGCCAGCAGCAGTGGTGAGGCCAGTATGCCCTCCTAGGTGTTCTAGGCTCAGGCCGCCTTACCAACCACTCCAGCAGGGCCTTTGTCTCTACCCTTGGCCCTATGTTGACTGACACCCGATGGCCAGTGAAGGTTTAAACATTCAACAAAGACAAGATATGGCACAGCCAAGGCACCAGGCATGTCACGGAGCTATGCTTAGTGGTTGAAGGGCATGTCCCAGTTAATTCAGTTCAGTTCAGTTCAGTCGCTCAGTTGTGTCCAACTCTTTGTGATCCCATGAATCGCAGCATGCCAGGCCTCCCTGTCCATCTGTGAGATGGACAGGGAGACAAGAGACATCTGTGTAAATTAACTCAAGAGACTCAGGACAATTGGCTTAAAGTTCTATGCATAGCTTTAATGAGGGCTCAGACTGCACTTAGAAAAGAGGGACTGTTTCTCTTTGAGTGAATCTATGGAAGACTCTTCTTATGCACAGACTTTGTTATAGGCCCTGAAGCCTTAGAATTAGCTATGTGACTCAGCTTTCAGCCTTTCAACATACATTATGGAAACTCCAGAAGGTGACTCCTGATCCAGGCTCTGAGTCCAGCAAGCCGCTATTTGAGCCAGGCACTGAGGTCCTGATAAATGCATTGGGATCTGGAGGGCAATCTCTCAATCCCTTCTAGGAAGGCCTTACCAGTTTATTCTTCCTTCTCCCACAGCTGTCAAGATGCCAGGAATTGATTCCTGGATGCACACACACGAGTTAAAAAGTGGCACCCTGACCAAAACTAAGCAATGTCATTTTATGTCTTTATCCTTTATGTTTTCATCTTTTACTTTCAGATAGGCATGATAATCTAAGTGGGCCTGCTTCTGCTGACTCCAAAAGTCCCAATTTTGCTGTTTGACTGTTAAGACAACATCTTCCTATCCTGGCTTATTCTTATGCTGCATTCCACAGTCTAATTGCTGGGTCTGCAGAGCACTCCCCTCTTCATCAGTTGAAAACTTCCCATGGTAGTTTTCTCCATTTCAAAGAAAATAATTTCTTCAACTCTGTGAGTATTTTTACCAACAGCAATCACGTGTTATGCATGTCTTTAATCTGATGACATTTATCAATTAACAAACTATGTGACTGGTGTAACACTTTGTACCTTAACTATGGACATAATGTGACTTTCAATTTTGATTATACATTATCTTGGTTTAATGACTATTTTGCTGCACATAAGAAGATAAATGGGTCTTGATCTGGTAGTTTACTACCTGATGTTTATTAAATATTGAATGCAGTCATATGGCTAACTTCTGAAAAGGGATGCTGCCACTGCTAAGTCACATCAGTCGTGTCCAACTCTGTGTGACCCCATAGACGGCGGCCCACCAGGCTCCCATCCCTGGGATTCTCCAGGCAAGAATAATGGAGTGGGTTGCCATTTCTTTCTCCAGTGCATGAAAGTGAAAAGTGAAAGTGAAGTCGCTCAGTCATGACCCCATGAACTGTAGCTTACCAAGCTCTTCTGTCCATGGGATTTCCCAGGCAAGAGTACTGGAGTGGGTTGCTATTGATGTCTACTATCTAATGCTCCCATATGCTGGGAACAAATAGAACCATCCCCAGAAGTTAGCCAACAACTAAATTATAATTATTGGAAGCAATTGGGATTTTTGCCTCAAGAAATATGAAACATACTCATACATTTGTTTTTAATCCCAGTTCAGTTCCACCTTTTGCCTGGTCTGGAACTCATGGGACTGGATCCGTCAGTCACACTGGTTTGCTCCAAATGAGACCTACTGGATATGTGACTCATACCCATGGGCATGGCTTCCCACTGACTAGATACGGGGATGCACACTAGGTTTACCTTTTACTCATAGCTTCATATTTTCAGAGCTTCCAGAGAAGACTGATAATCTGCCAAACCTTAAAACTCACTGCACAAGGTCTGTATTTCACTGGTAAGATTATCTGGCTGCAATATTCATTCATTTCTGGGGACTACAGATGTTGTGCTGTGAATTGATGCTCTGACTAACTTTACTCAGCAGACTTTACAAGATTCTAAAAAAAGCTACTTCAGCCCTTAACGCTGAACAAATACAAATTAGAAAGGTGGTTTTACAAAACAGATTGGCCTTAGATATTCTGGTCAACAAAAGAGTTCGAAATTCAGTACTCGGATGAAATCTCAAAAACGACAGAATGATCTTTGTTCATCTCCAAGGCAAACCATTCAATATAACAGTTATCCAAGTCTATGCCCCAACAAGTAATGCTGAAGAAACTGAAGTTTAACGGTTTTATGAAGACCTAGAAGATCGTTTAGAACTAACATCCCCAAAAGATGTCCTTTTCATGATAGGGGACTGGAATGCAAAAGAAGGAAGTCAAGAAACACCTGGAGTAACAGGCAAATTTAGCCTTGGAATGTGGAATGAAGCAGGGCAAAGGCTAATAGAGTTTTGTCAAGAAAATGCACTGGTCAAAGCATACACCCTCTTCCAACAACACAAGAGAAGACTCTACAAATGGACAACACCAGATGGTCAACACTGAAACCAGATTGATTATATTCTTTGCACCCAAAGTTGGAGAAGCTCTATACAGTCAACAAAAACAAGACCGGGAACTGACTGTGGCTCAGATCATGAACTCCTTATCACCAAATTCAGACTCAAATTGAAGAAAGTAGGGAAAATCATTAGACCATTCAGGTATGACCTAAACAAATCCCTTATGATTATACAATGGAAGTGAGAAATAAATGTAAGGGCCTAGATCTGATAGAGAGCGTGCCTGATGAACTATACAATGAGGTTCGTGACATTGTACAGGAGACAGGGATCAAGACCATCCCCATGGCAAAGAAATGCAAAAACGCAAAATGGCTGTCATGGGAGGCCTTACAAANGCACCGAAGAATTGATGCTTTTGAACTGTGGTGTTGGAGAAGACTGTTGAGAGTCCCTTGGACTGCAAGGAGATCCAACCAGTCCATTCTGAAGGAGATCAGCCCTGGGATTTCTTTGGAAGGAATGATGCTAAAGCTGAAGCTCCAGTACTTTGGCCACCTGATGCGAAGAGTTGACTCATTGGAAAAGACTCTGATGCTGGGAGGGATTGGGGACAGGAGGAGAAGGGGACGACAGAGGATGAGATGGCTGGATGGCATCACGGACTCAATGGACGTGAGTCTGAGTGAACTCCAGGAGATGGTGATGGACAGGGAGGCCTGGTGTGCTTCGATTCATGGGGTCACAAAGAGTCGGACATGACTGAGCGACTGAACTGAACTGACTCAGCCTACCAGAGGAGGCAAAGTGGCTTAAAATTAATGATCCAAAATTCCATAATAGCATGGCAGATAAAAACCAAAAAGAAAAGTCACAATGAAGAGAAAAACAAAAATGAATAAAATAAAGGCAGTCATTCAAAATAATAGATTAAAGACAAAACTTATTTCTTTAAAATGGTTGTTAATAAACTCTAAGAGATTCACAAAGACAATTAGGAAAAAAAATGAAAATAAGGATAGTACCATAGATCTATCAAATATAGAAAAAGAAAATACTGTGTATGTCATAAGCAAATTAAATAAATAAATTGACAACACAGATAAAATCATTAGTGTTTGTGTGCTTTAGTTATTTTGGAATGTGTTTGAGTTTGGCTATTTTTTTAAATTAGATATAAAATAATTAGAGAATAGGAAATGAGAGGAAAAAATATTCAGAGGTATTCATGTTTCATATATAAAGACCATCAGAGACCCACTTATAGATTAAAAGTTCCAAGAAGTCATTCATGCATTACAGGGGACCATGAAGCATTAAAGGGTGATATTCTATAATGGGGTCCCCAAGCCCTTGGGTATGGCCACAGCCTGTTACCAACCTGGTTACAGAGCAAGAGGTGAGGGGCAAGTAAGCAGAGTTCATCTGCTGCCTCCCATAACTTGCATTATCCCCTAAACTGCAACCCCCTAGCCCCCCCACCCATCAATGGAAACAATGTCTACCATGAAACTGGTCCTGGTACCAAAAAAGGCTGGAGACCACTGATTCTGTAGGGTTTGAGTTTGCACTCAGTGGTTTTGAGTAAGGTTTAAAAAAGCAAGCTGCTGCTGCTGCTGCTAAGTCACTTCAGTCATGTCCAACTCTGTGTGACCCCATAGACGGTAGCCCACCAGGCTCGCCCGTCCCTGGGATTCTCCAGGCAATAACACTGGAGTGGGTTGCCATTTTCCTTCTCCAATGCATGAAAGTGAAGAGTGAAAGTGAAAAGTAAAAAAAAACAAGCATTTCTTCTGATATCAGAAAGTTGGGGTAATTTCATGACTAATTTCCTAATAAGTTTCACCTAAGAGACAGGTGACATGCATTGAGGCTAATGTAATTGGGAAAGGAGTTTTTCAGCACAGGGAGCCAAAATAGAAGGATGTTTGGTTACTTTTACAGTTTTCACAGTGTTCTTGTTTCTGAGTTTAGACATGATTACAGAGTGAGCTGCTTTTGTTCTGCTCCTACACATTCTTGGACTGGTCTGTCTTAATGGCAGCCTGTGGACTTTTCCACGTTAGTAAGGAAATATCTTGGTGCAACTGTTAGTGTTGTCAGGAACCAGCTGACAGCTGTCATGCCTGCTTCCCCACCGTCCCCCCACCCCCCCGCAGAGGCCTGAAATGTCTAGAAGCAATGAATACATTGCATATCTCTTGTGGCTCAGTGGTAAAGAATCCACTTGCAATGCAGGAGATGTGAGTTCTATCCATGGGTCTGGAAGATCCCTGGAGAAGGAAATGGCAACCCACTCCAGTATTCTTGCCTGAAAAGTCCCATGGATAGTGGAGCCTGGCAAGTTACAGTCCATGGGTCACGAAAGAGTCTGGGGCTGAGTTAAATGACTGAATGACTAAACAACAACAACAATGAATGCATTGCTTTCAAAAGTAGAGAATATTTTTGAACCCTAGAGAAAGGAGAAACCCTGTGGGTTTTAGAGCAAGTTGAAGTTGACTGGGGTGGTACCTACATGGACCATCAGCATTTGGTGACATTCACACTAGTTCAGTACGTTCCCAAAAGGTTCTCGTGTCCAACCTGCAGATTATATGTTAGACATCATCTAAAAGGAGCTGTGAGGATGCTAACTGCTACTGCTGCTGCTAAGTCACTTCAGTCGTGTCTGACTCTGTGCGACCCCATAGACGGCAGCCCACTAGGCTCCTCTGTCTCTGGGATTCTCTTGGCAAGAATACTGGAGTGAGGTGCCATTGCCTTCTCCAGTGCATGAAAGTGAAATGCAAAAGTGAAGTTGCTCGGTTGTGCTGACTCTTAGTGACCCCATGGACTGCAGCCTACCAGGCTCCTCTGTCCGTGGGACTTTCCAGGCATAACATGTGGGCAATTTTAAGACAGAAACCCAACATTTAATGGCTGGGGAGAATATGAATCACTGTGTTAAGATCTCTTCTATCTCAAGGATTTTGGAAGATTTGTAATCAGAGATTAACCGGTCTCCAAAACAAAAATTACTCTGTGAAACAAAATAAGACAATATGGTTTTTAAAATTTCTATACAACCCAGCAATCCCACTGCTGGGCATACACACCCAGGAAACCAGAATTGAAAGAGACACATGTACCCCAGTCTTCATTGCAGCACTGTTTATAATAGCCAGGACATGGAAGCAACCCAGATGTCCATCAGCAGATGAATGGATAAGAAAGATGTGGTACAGATACACAATGGAGTATTACTCGGCCATTAAAAAGAATACATTTGAATCAGTTCTAATGAGGTGGATGAAACTGGGACCTATTACACAGAGTGAAGAAAGCCAGAAAGCAAAACACCAGTATAGTATACTAACATATATATATGGAATTTAGAAAGATGGTAACCATAACCCTGTATGCTGGACAGCAAAAGAGACACAGATGTATAGAACAGTCTTATAGACTCTGTGGGAGAGGGAAGGGTGGGATGATTTGGGAGCATGGCATTGAAACATGTGTAATATCATATGTGAAATGAATCATGAGTCCAGGATGCATGATACAGGATGTTCGGGACAGGTGCACTGGGATGACGCAGAGGGATGGTATGGGGAGGGAAGTGGGAGGAAGATTCAGGATGGGGAACATGTGTACACCTGTGGTGGATTCATGTTGATGTATGGCAAAACCAATACAATATTGTAAAGTAATTAACTTCCAATTAAAATAAATAAATTTATATTAAAATTATAATTGTAAATTTGAAGTCTAACCAGATAAACTCACACAGTTCACATCAGATGATACTTCTTTCCAATTTTACATGCATTTATACAGTATATCCCCTGGTAGCTCAGCTGGTAAAGAATCTGCCTGCAAAGCAGGAGACCTGGATTCAACCCCTGGGTTGGGAAGATCCCCTGGAGAAGGGAAAGGTGACCCACTCCAGTATTCTGGCCTGGAGAATTTCATGGACTGTACAGTCCATGGGTTTGCAAAAAGTCAGATTCAACTGAGAAACTTTCAGTCACATACTGTATATAATGGATCTTCACTATATCATGAGGTTATTTTGGGAAAGCCAGTACATTTCTATGGGCTTTAATTATGAGACCTCTAAAATAAGATGTGTGCACTAATATATCCTTTGTCTCTATTCTTTTGTTGAAATATGTACATTGGTATCTATATTTAACTTCAAATGTTTATTCATATTTGGAAGAACCACAGAAGAACAAAATTCAGTTCCTGAAAATATTAAGCTGCATTTTGAGGCTGTCTAGAGAAAGTAAAATAATTTTTCACCCAAGAATAATATTAAAATGGCATTAGCCAAACATTCTATAAATAACCCAATGTCTTTTTCTTCCCCCAACTACAGCTTTCTCTTTCTCTCCCTTACAGACATCCTTACTATTTAGGGTCAAGACTAATAAAAATGGGTCAACAAAGGAATTGGGAAAGCACAGCACTAGCACCAGCAGCAAAACTGCCTGCATGCCGTGGCCACCTCCTATCTTTCACTCATGGCATCTTAGGAATTTATAGCACCAGAGCATGGCTGCGCCATCATATTCCATGTATTTTCTGACTCTATATATGTTATCAAATTAAAACACAACTAAATGCATGAGAATGATAAATGTTTTATTAAGTAAAAATATGTTTATTCTATGAATAAAGGAAATTTTCTAGCTCATGAAATTATAGAGAAGAGACATAAAAATACTGACAACATCTATAAAAACTTGATTTGCAACTGATGATTATGAACTCTGTAAGGGAGGTGCTTTGAGTGCTCAGTTGCTTCAGTCATGTCTGATTCTGTGACCCTGTGGATTGTAGGGGCGAGTCTCCTCTATCCATGGGATTCTCCAGGCAAGAGTACTGGAGTGGATTGCTATGCCCTTCTCCAAGGGATGTTCCTTACCCAGGAATTGATATCGGACCACTTGCATCTCGTGCATTGCAGGTTGATTCTTTAAACACTGAGCAACCTGGGAGGCCCAAGGCAGGTGGCAGATGGAAAAAACTACTTGCAGGCCATGGGGTTGATTATTGGCTATCTACCACTGATCAGGTACATGACCCTGGATGGGTTATTTTACCAATTTCCTCATTTGAAAAATAAATATGTTTATATGTACACCAGAGTGTTCTGATTTAAAATTTAAAAGCACATGCAAAGTGATTAAATTATTTGGCAAATAGCAAGCACTCAATACCTATCAGCTATTAGATTGTTCCTGCCCACTTCTGGCCTCTGTGGAAATTTATTTTTCAGGTTTGTCCTTCCAGTGTTTATTTACATTCTTTTTGGCTTGACTTCCTTAGATCTTTGACACTTTTTGCATGAACCAGGAATATTTTATATAATATAAACATTCAAACAATGAATATTTTTAGATAAACCAAGGGGAAAGAAAACAATGGGGTCATCTATTCATTTTATCAGTAGAGTTGCTGTTTAAATTCAGTGATGTCAGCTGGTCTGTCCATAATATAATTTACATGCCTCTATTGAGATGGAGATTGCAGCAATGAAATAAAAAGACGCTTACTCCTTGGAAGGAAAGTTACGACCAACCTAGACAGTATACTAAAAAGCTGAGACATTACTTTGTCAACAAAGGTCCATTTAGTCAAGGCTATGGTTTTTCCAGTAGTCATGTATGAATGTGAGAAGTGGACTGTAAAGAAAGCTGAGCACCGAAGAATTGATGCTTTTGAACTGTTGTGTTGGAGAAGACTCTTGAGAGTCTCATGGACTGCAAGGAGATCCAACCAGTCCATCCTAAAGGAAATCAGTCCTGGGTGTTCATTGGAAGGACTGATGTTGAAGCTGAAATTCCAATACTTTTGCCACTTGATGTGAAGAGCTGACTTATTTGAAAAGACCTGATTCTGGGAAAGATTGAGGGCAGGAGGAAAAGGGAATGACAGAGGATGAGATGGTTGGATGGCATCACTGACTCAATAAATTTGGGTTTGGGTCAACTCTGAGAGTTGGTGAAGGACAGGGAGGCCTGGCTGTAGTTCAGTTCAGTTCAGTCACTCAGTCGTGTCTGACTCTTTGCGACCCCATAAATCGCAGGACGCCAGGACTCTCTGTCCATCACCAACTCCCGGAATTCACTCAGACTCATGTCCATGGAGTCAGTGATGGCATCCAGCCATCTCATCCTTGTCGTCCCCTTCTTCTCCTGCCCCCAATCCCTCCCAGCATCAGGGTCTTTTCCAATGAGTCAACTCTTCGCATGAGGTGGCCAAAGTACTGGAGTTTCAGCTTTAGCATCATTCCTTCCAAAGAAATCCCAGGGCTGATCTCCTTCAGAATGGACTGTTTGGATCTCCTTGCAGTCCATGGGACTCTCAAGAATTTTCTCCAACACCACGGTTCAAAAGCATCAATTCTTCAGCGCTCAGCCTTCTTCACAGTCCAACTCTCATATCCATACATGACCACAGGAAAAACCATAGCCTTGACTAGACGGACCTTAGTTGGCAAAGTAATGTCTCTGCTTTTGAATATGCTATCTAGGTTGGTCATAACTTTTCTTCCAAAGAGTAAACGTCTTTGAATTTCATGGCTGCAGTCACCATCTGCAGTGATTTTGGAGCCCCAAAAAATAAAGTCTGACACTGTTTCTGCTGTTTCCCCATCTATTTCCCATGAAGTGATGGGACCAGATGCCATGATCTTCATTGGGCTTTAAGCCAAGATTTTCACTCTCCTCCTTCACTTTCAACAAGAGGCTTTTTAGTTCCTGTTCACTTTCTGCCATAACCGTGGTGTCATCTGCATATCTGAGGTTATTGATA
>SJXQ01007862.1:41707-99043 GCA_006408695.1 Aepyceros melampus
GGAACCAGTCTGTTGTTCCATGTCCAGTTCTAACTGTTGCTTCCTGACCTGCATACAGATTTCTCAAGAGGCAGGTCAGGTGGTCTGGTATTCCCATCTCTTTCAGAATTTTCCACAGTTTACTGTGATCCACACAGTCAAAGGCTTTGGCATAGTCAATAAAGCAGAAATAGATGTTTTTCTGGAACTCTCTTGCTTTTTCCATGATCCAGCGGATGTTGGCAATTTGATCTCTGGTTCCTCTGCCTTTTCTAAAACCAGCTTGAACATCAGGGAGTTCACGGTTCACGTATTGCTGAAGCCTGGCTTGGAGAATTTTGAGCATTACTTCACTAGCGTGTGAGATGAGTGCAATTGTGCGGTAGTTTGAGCATTCTTTGGCATTGCCTTTCTTTGGGATTGGAATGAAAACTGACGTTTTCCAGCCCTGTGGCCACTGCTGAGTTTTCCAAATTTGCTGGCCTATTGAGGGCAGCACTTTCACAGCATCATCTTTCAGCATTTGAAATAGCTCAACTGGAATTCCATCACCTCCACTAGCTTTGCTCACAGTGATGTTTTCTAAGGTCCACTTGACTTCACATTCCAGAATGTCTGGCTCTAGATGAGTGATTAGAGCATTGTGATTATCTGGGTCATGAAGATCTTTTTGTACAGTTCTTTTGTGTATTCTTGCCACCTCTTCTTAATGTCTTCTGCTTCTGTTAGGTCCATACCATTTCTGTCCTTCATTGAGCCCATGTTTGCATGAAATGTTCCCTTGGGCTGTGATTCATGTGGTCACAAAGAATCGGACACGACTGAACAACTGAACTGAACTGACTCATATCATAAAATATGATCCCTATGCTTCTGATCATCCGAACAAAGCAATTTCTCTGTGTGTCTATATTAAAATATCAAGTGTGGTGGACATTAGTACAATTTACTAGTATTTGTAGTTTTTCTCCTTCTATTTATACAAGGTATTTGCATCACCTGCCATGTTAAGGTTGTGGCTCAAGTGGCAACAACCTTTCAGGTGGATGGATCTCATGTCTGGTGCTCAACTCTGCAGCCCATACAATCTCTGCATGGGTGATTGTGGAAAAAAGTGATAAGAAGATGCAATAAGACTGAGACTGTGGGGACCACTGAGTCTACACATAGACAACAACTATCTTAATTGAGGCTTAGATGCACAGCGGATTTTGAGTGAGTATATATATTCTGTGTGAAGCCACTGGCATTTGGAAGTTATTTGCTACCATAGCATAAACTAGCCCAACATGATTTTATAATATACAAACTATGCATTTTGATATTAATGTTAAATCTGCTCTTAAGGTAACAGAATTTTTTAATTATTAAAATTATCTCTGTACTAATGTTCTTAAAAAGATATTTACAGTATTGATTAAAATATTTAGAAATCAGAGAGGTGCTTAGGAATATATTATCTATGTATAATGATTTGAAAGGGTAGAGAAACTTGAGCTATTACCACTCATTGACTTCAGAATGTACCTTTTTCACAATGTATGTGCAAAGAGATTGGTCTGTTCACAGTGATACAGATTACCAGTATGATTTTAATAAAGTAAGGTAAACTGATTTAAACAAAATTTAGAATAACAACTTACCCCTTGTTACCTAGATTTGCCCTAAATATCAAATACAGGGTTTATTTCATATTGTTTCTAGCATATCTTTCCCTAAGCTCTTCAAGATAAATATTTGGGACAGTTCCCTGAATCTATAGGTTGGCAGAAAATCAAGGAAAGGTAAAACAAATTTGTATTACTTCCTTCACAGCTGAATTTACTATGCAGGATTGTCCTGATCAAAAGAGTACATTTCCATGATATCACTCTCTTAGGCAAATAGCATAGTGTTATATAAGTATTTGACTAATGACAGCAGAGGTGACTTGAAGCCTCTTCTATTTCTAGCAGTACAGCAATTTTCTTCTATTTTACTATTATCAGTACATCAAGATTCTAAATTTATTGATATATTTTCATTCTTACATTTCCAGCAATCTTTAATTTTATAAGGAGTGATAGTATTTCAAATTTGAAAGCTGCATAGTTTAGGTATATATTCAGGGAAAAGATTACTGAGTGTTATTGAAAAGGCTTTTACTGGATGACATTCATGAATTTTCTACTCTGCTCAGCTGTCAACTTAGCAGCCTTAAAGCAGAAGTTCAGGACACATTGAGTGAATCCATTTATGAGTCATTATGCTTAATATATCTCATGAGACTAACTTTAACGTGATCTTCCTGCTAATTTTGAACAAGTGACATTATAAGTGTTGCTTAGTATACTATATGTGTTTTTCATTAATGTGTTCTTAAGACATGCTGCTAATTTATAATACTACATGTAATATACAGGTCAATTGCATTGCTTGTTTCTGAAATATTAGAATACTTTCTCCCTCTTTTCAGGTCTACCTGGAAGCCAAATTAAAATAATAAATTTTTTTGCTGCACAGACTTTCTTGCATCAGCCAAAAGTAACAGAAAATCCAAATCAGCCCTGGTTTTGACAAAATACAAAAAAAACTGATTTCTCTCTCAGAAAATTGAGAGTTAAATTGGGTAAGTTAAATTGAGGCAGCAGCCTCAGGGCTGGAAAGGTCCCCAACTGTTCTGGTGGACAGGCTTTTTTGAACTGGTTGTTGTAAGGTCTCCCTTACTCAGTATGTTGCTGGTTTAGAATTGCTGTTTCAACTCTAACTTTCATATCCACATTACAATCAGTAAGAAGAAATAAAAAGGCAATGATAGACATGGTTCTTCCCTTTAACAGCTTTTTTCTGTACATTGCACATACATTTGCATTCTGTTGGAACGTAACATAGTTACATAATCATTACTACTTGTTAAGGCATTAGAAAGTAAAAGCTACATTCTGAAAGGCCTGGTGTCCAACTGGGACATTTTGAAAGAGCTAATGGTTTTTAGGGGATCTCAAAAGAAAGATTTTATCATTTAGGTATTTTATAAATTACAGTCACAATGCCTAATGTCTGCAATGGGAAAGACATTGGCAGTTATGTTGGAACACACCGAATCTTTGCTCAAGACTGTCTGTATCCTAGAAATTGCTTAGATGGATACTGCCAACATGCAACCCTACTCAAAGCTACCATAGATAACCAAGATCTGTTGGAATTGATATATTTATACTATATCTAGGATTTTTTCTTTCTTTTTTTCAACTTTATTGAGATATAATTGACATATAGTATTGTGTAAGTTTAAGTTGTATTATGTGAAGATTTAGTACCATATATGTTGTAAGATGATTACCAAAATTAGAGTAAGATGTTAACACATGCTTACCTCACATAATTACTATGTTGCTGCTTTTGCTGTTATTGTAAAAACATTAAAGTTCTACTTTCATAGTAACTTCTGTATGGGTGTATATATCAGTTCAGTTCAGTCAATCAGTCAGGTCCGACTCTCCGCAACCCCATGGACTGCAGCATGCTAAGCTTCCCCGTCGATCACCAACTTCCTTAGCTTACTCAAACTCATGTCCATCAAGGCGGTGATGCCATCCAACCATCTCATCCTCCGTCATCCCCTTCTTCTCCTGTCTTCAATCCTTCCAAGTATCAGGGGCTTTGCCAATGGGTCAAGATGGCCAAAGTATTGGAGTTTCACCTTCAGCATCAGCCTTTCCAGTGAATATCAGGACTCATTTCCTTTAGGATGGACTGGTTCGATCTCCTTGCAGTCCAAGGGACTCTCAAGAGTCTTCTCCAACACTACAGTTCAAAAGCATCAATGCTTTGGCTCTCAACTTTATAGTCCAACTCTCACATCCATACATGACCACTGGAAAAACCATAACTTTAACTAGATGGGCCTTTGTCAGCAAAGTAATGTCTCTGGTTTTTAATACGCTGTCTAGGTAGGTTATAGCTTTTCTTCCAAGGAGCAAGCATCTTTTAATTTCATTACTGCAGTCACCATCTGTAGTGATTTTGGAGCTTAAAACTGTAGTCTTTCACTGTTTCTATTGTTTCTCCATCTATTTGCCATGAAGTGATGGAACCAGATGCCATGATCTTAGTTTTTTGAATGTTGAGTTTTAAGCCAACTTTTTCACTGTCCTCTTTCACCTTCATCAAGAGCCTCTTTACTTCTTTTCGCTTTCTGCCATAAGGATGGTGTCATCTGTATATCTGAGGTTATTGATATTTCTCCCGGCAAACTTGATTCTAGATTAGCTTCAATCTGTAGTGATTTTGGAGCTTAAAACTGTAGTCTTTCACTGTTTCTATTGTTTCTCCATCTATTTGCCATGAAGTGATGGAACCAGATGCCATGATCTTAGTTTTTTGAATGTTGAGTTTTAAGCCAACTTTTTCACTGTCCTCTTTCACCTTCATCAAGAGCCTCTTTACTTCTTTTTGCTTTCTGCCATAAGGATGGTGTCATCTGTATATCTGAGGTTATTGATATTTCTCCCGGCAAACTTGATTCTAGATTATGCTTCATCTAGCCTGGCATTTTGCATGAAGTACTCTGCATAAAAGTTAAATAAGCAGGGTGACAATATACAGCCTTTATGTACTCATTCCTGATTTGGAACCAGTCTGTTGTTCCATATTTAGTTCTAACTGTTGCTTCTGGACTTCCCTGGTGGCTCAGATGGTAAAGCATCCTCCTACAATGCGGGCAACCCGGGTTCCATCCCTGGATAGGGAAGATCTTCTGGAGAAGGGGATGGAAACCCACTCCAATATTCTTGCTCCCTCTCCCTAAAAAAAGGGGGCTCAAAGAAGTTTTTTTTTTTTTTCTTTCTAGTGTCTATGTACAATGTGGTAGACCCATGTTCGAGCCCTGAGTTGGGAAGTTCTCCTGGAGAAGGAAATGGCAGCCCACCCCAGTATTCTTGCCTGGAAAATCCCATGGATGGAGGAGCCCAGTAGGCTACAGACCATGGGGTCGCAAAGAGTTGGACACTTCACACAGTCAAAGGCTTTGGTGCAGTCAATTTAAAAAAAAAAAAAAAAAAAGGAGATGTTTTTCTGGAACTCTCTTGCTTTTTCTATGATCCAGAAAAATGTTGGCAGTTTGATCTCTGGTTCCTCTGCCTTTTCTAAATCCAGCTGGAATATCTGGAAGTTCTTGGTTCACATATTTTTGAAGCCTCACTTGGAGAATTTTGAGCATTACTTTGCTAGTGTCTCCTGCATTGTAGTGGATTCCTTACCCACTGAGCTATCAGGGAAGCCCATGTGTATTTATGTATACACACACACACATATAATATGTATCAGGAGATGATTACATCACTATAAAATATCTACACTCCCATATTCACAGAAGCATTACCCACAATAGCCAATATATGAAAATAACCTAAATGTCCAGTGACAGATGAATGGGTAAAGAAAATGACATATATATGTGTTGGGTGAAGGAGACCCACACATGAGGGAGACTTGTGAAGATCAAATAGAAGATAAAAGTTGAGACCAGATTATTGAAAGATTTTATACATTTTCTCAAGTAACAGACTTTATGATTTGGCTATTGAAAAATTTGTAACATTGTACATTATGAATTGAAGAAAACATTTTTTTATTTTTTAAAAATAAATAACTCTGGTAGTACTAAAGAATGTAACTGGTTTTAATAGTGGAGAGGCATGCACAAATAAATACCCTATAAGGCTAAGGAAGGTTAAAGCAGAGCAGTTCATTTGCATGGGCCTGTGCAAAATACTGCAGGGAGTGAAGTTGCTCAGTCATGCCCGACTCTTTGAGACCCCATGGACTGTAGCCCAGCAGGCTCCTGCATCCATGGAATTTTCTAGGCAGTGGCTTGCCATTTCATTCTCTAGGGAATCTTCCAGACCCAAAGATCAAACCCAGGTCTCCCGCATTGCAGGCAGATGCTTTACCATCTGAGCCAGCAGGGAATCATAGGAGGTAACAAAATGTTCACATATTTATAATTTTTTATAAAATTGGAAAAATTAACCAAAGTTTAATTTAAAACTACTGTCACCACATTGACTTTTATTTTTTTTCCCGTTTCTCTTCCACATATCAGACAGTGATTCAGTTTTCTTAGGCATTTTGTCCGTTAGTCAAATTCTTGAAAGATGGAGACATTGAGTTATATCAGGACAGGGCTTCTCAGGTGGCACTAGTGGTAGAGAACCCTCCTGCCGATGCAGGAGACATAAAAAATGCAGATTTGATCCCTGGGATGTGAAGATCCCCTGGAGGAGAGCATGGCAACCTACTCCAGTGTTCTTGTCTGGAGAATCCTAGGGACAGAGGGACTGGCAGGCTACAGTCCATAAGGCTCCAAAGAGTGAGACACAACTGAAGCGACTGAGTATGCATGCATTATCAGAACCAGAACATAAGGACAGCAATTCTGTGGGCATGATTTGCTTAACACTTTGAGTTTAACCAGAAAACTGTGAGAAAGAATTGAAGGATCACACTGGAACTTTTTTAGTCCTCCAGGTTCTTTCAGAGTCATTTGCAATACTGTGATCTTAAAAGAACATTATATTTTGTACACACCATAAAGAAAACCAGTCAACGTCAGACATCATGATAGAGCAAAAAGAGTAGACAAACCACTGCCCATACGCAAATAAGGGAGTGATTTTTAAAAAATGGAAACATGTTGTCATTGACAGTAGCCCTTTCAGATGACTCTGAGTGAGGTTTGAGCATTCTTTGGCATTGCTTGTCTTTGGGATTGGAATGAAAACTGACCTTTTCCAGTCCTGTGGCCACTGCTGAGTTTTCCAAATTTGCTGGCATATTGAGGGGAAGACTTTCACAGCTTCATCTTCCAGGATTTGAAATAGCTCCACTGGAATTCCATCGCCTCCACTAGCTTTGTAGTGATGCTTTCTAAGGCCCACTTGACTTCACATTCCAGGATGTCTGGCTCTAGGTGAGTGACCACACCATTGTGATTATCTGGGTCATGAAGATATTTTTTGTACAGTTCTTTTGTGTATTCTTGCCACCTCTTGTTAATATCTTCTGCTTTCTGTTAGGTCTATACCATTTCTGTCCTTTACCGAGCCCATCCTTGCATGAAATATTCCTTTGGTATCTCTAATTTTCTTGAAGAGACCTATAGTCTTTCCGATTCTGTTGTTTTCCTCTATTTCTCCGCATTGATCACTGAGGAAGGCTTTCTTATCTCTCCTTGCTATTCTTTGGAACTCTGCATTCAGATGCTTATATCTTTCCTTTTCTCCTTTGCTTTTTACTTCTCTTCTTTTCACAGCTATTTATAAGGCCTCCTCAGAGAGCCATTTTGCTTTTTTGCATTTCTTTTCCATGGGGATGGTCTTCATTCCTATTTCCTGTACAATGTCATGAGCCTCTGTCCATAGTTCATCAGGGACTCTATCTATCAGATCTAGTCCCTTATATCTATTTCTCACTTCCACTGTATAATCATAAGGGATTTGATTTGGTCATACCTGAATGGTATAGTGGTTTTCCCTATTTTCTTCAATTTAAGTCTGAATTTGGCAATAAGGAGTTTTTTGCTTTATTGACTATGCCAAAGCCTTTGACTGTGAATCACAATAAACTGTGGAAAATTGTGAAAGACATGGGAATACCAGACCACCTGACTTGCCTCTTGAGAAATCTATGCAGATCAGGAAATAACAGTTGGAACTGGACATGGAACAAATGACTGGTTCCAAATAGGAAAAGGAGTACATCAAGGCTGTATATTGTCATCCTGCTTATTTAACTTATATGCAGAGTACATCATGAGAAATGCTGGACTGGAAGAAGCACAAGCTGGAATCAAGATTGACAGGAGAAATATCAATAACCTCAGATATGCAGACGACACCACCCTTATGGCAGAAAGTGAAGAGGAACTAAAAAGCCTCTTGATGAAAGTGAAAGAGGAGAGTGAAAAAAGTTGGCTTAAAGCTCAACATTCAGAAAACGAAGATCATGGAATCTGGTCCCATCACTTCATAGGAAATAGATGGGGAAACAGTGGAAACAGTGTCAGACTTAATTTTGGGGGGCTCCAAAATCACTGCAGATGTTGACTGCAGCCATGAAATTAAAAGACAATTACTCCTTGGAAGGAAAATTATGACTAACCTAGACAGCATATGAAAAAGCACTTTGCCAACAAAGGTCCTTCTAGTCAAGGCTATGGTTTTTCCTGTGGTCATGTATGGATGTGAGAGTTGGTCTGTGAGGAAAGCTGAGCGCTGAATAATCGATGCTTTTAAACTGTGGTGTTGGGAGAAGACTCTTGAGAGTCCCTTGGACTGTAAGGAGATCCAACCAGTCCATTCTGAAGGAGATCAGTCTTGGTTGTTCTTTGGAAGGACTGATACTAAAGCTGAAACTCCAATACTTTGGCCACCTCATGCGAAGAGTTAACTCATTGGAAAGTACTCTGATGCTGGGAGGGATTTAGGGCTGGAGGAGAAGGGGACGACAGAGGCTGAGATGGCTGGAGGCATCACCGACTCGACGGACATGAGTTTGGGTGAAGTCAGGAAGTTGGTGATGGATAGGGAGGCCTGGCATGCTGCAATTCATGGGGTCTCAAAGAGTCGGACACTACTGAGCGACTGAATTGAACTGAACTGAGTGAGGTACACTGGATAGGAACCTCTGTGGACTAAAGAGAGGGATCAAAGAAATAAGTGGGATTTGGTTTGAAATGGGTGTTATTATGGCTTCTGCTACTTGTTGCGTATCTGTATTTTCCCAACCACCCTAGTAGTTGCTCTCTGAAAAGAGAAAACTACGGGTAGGGAAGTGCAGAGGTGCTGTTAATTATTTATTTCTGCATGTTTCAACCACAAACTTACTTGACTTTAAACACAAATTTATTATTTGAGTTTCAGAAGTCTGGGCACAGCTTAGCTGGATTCTGTGCATGTCTCACCAAGCTGCAATATATTGGTGGGAGATAGAGTCCATCTGGAAATTGGACTTCCAGATGGACTCTGTTGGGAAGGAGGACAGAAAGTTCCTCCTTGGCTCACGAGGTGTTGACATCAATCAGCTCCTCGGGGTTTAAGATTCATAGTGGACTGCTTAATCACAGGCAATGAGGGAGAGAGACACACAGAGAGAGAGAGGAGACTAGCAAGATGACACTACCCTTATGTAATCACACACTTAACTGCACCCATCACATCACCTTGGCTGCTTTGTACTGGCTAAAAGTAAGGCACTTGTCCTTAACATTGCAAATACCGGTAATATGAATTACGGCTTAAAGTCTATTGGCCAGAGGCTCCATTCCTCTCTTTGTGAACAATGCTGTGAGTGACTTAATGTAGGCTTTCTGTTGGGCAAATGATTCTCCAAAGAGAAGTCCAGACAAAACAGTAGTATAATAATAGCTCAGTAACTTGGAATAGTAGCTAATGATGATAGGGTCAACCAATTAGGATTGCTAATAAATTTAAAACCAAACACTTGGACCAATGACAATGAAGAGAAACATCTGTAATTTCTCCTGCAGTTCAATCTATGCCATGCTCAATTAAATATGTTAGAAAATTTTACTAAATATAATGATAAAGTTTGTGAATATCTTTTTCTTAAGACTTTTAAATTTAAGGAGAAAAGTCAAACATTTACTGTTATAAAAATACTTACATTTCTCAATATATTAAATTGATTAAAAAAAAAAAAAAACTACAAACTAAAGTGCATTTCTTTGCCAGCAAATACTATTGAAATATGCATGGAAAACATTGCAGATAATATGAAAAGTGTTAGAATACTAAGTTACAGTAATACAGTTACAGTATGAAACATTTGCGTCCTAGTTGAAGAATTTTCAGTTACTCCCAGAATATCTGAGTTTATGGCATTTTCTGGATTTGGTTTTAATAATAAAATATTCTACAAATTGCCTTTTTAATGACATATTAAAAGAAAGTGAAAGTCGCTCAGTCGTGTCTGACTCTTTGCGACCCCATGGACTGTAGAGTCCATGAAATACTGGAGTGGGTAGCTTTTCCCTTCATCTGGGGATCTTCCCAACCCAGGAACTGAACTGAGATCTCCTGCACTGCAGGTGGATTCTTTACCAACTGAGCTATCAGGGAAGCCCTATTAAAGGAAAGAAATACTGACAAAGAATATAGTTAAAGATGCGTTTAACAAAAGTCAGTGCTTGGGTTAAAAACTATGCATGGATAACCACTGATGAAATGGCCACTTTAACTTGGCCAAAGGTTGTGGAATATGGTCCAGAGTAAGTACTAGAGCATTGTCTGAAATTTTTCCAATGAATTATTCATAACCTAGTTAATGCAGAAAGTAATTTGTTTTGTCAATTGCTAGATTTGTGACCAGAAGAAGATTATTTGAAGTCACTAAGGGCTCCATTTCTCTTGCATGTCAGGTGGGACACTACCTAAGTACATGATAAGCGGTGACATTCTTAGCACAGTGCTTGGGTTGTGGCGGGCACTGTCCATCTCCATGTCTACCCCTCACTCACCTTTCACTGCACTGCACATCTGCGTCTTTGGTCTCCCACACAGCAGACCAGAAGTGTTGGTGAATTAGGCCCCTTGTGAGGAGCCAAACCAGGGATATACTAGAGTGGGTATGCAAAAACCTCAGTGTTCTCATTTCTTAATTAGGATAATTCAACTCATTAAATATTTTGACTCTGTTTAGGAACTGTTAGGTCAGTTCAGTCACTCAGTCATGTCTAACTCTTTCTGACCCCATGGACTGCAGCATGCCAGGATTCCCTGTTCATCATCAACTCCCAGAGCTTGCTCAACTCATGCCTATTGAATTGGTGATGCCCTCCAACAATCTCAACCTCTGTCACCCCCTTCTTCTCCTGCTCCTAATCCCTCCCAGCATCAGAGTCTTTTCCAGTGAGTCAGCTCTTCGCATCAGGGGGCCAAAGTATTGGAGTTTCAGCTTCAGCATCTGTCCTTCCAAGGAGCTATTAGGTACACCTTAATAAAAGAATGGATACTAATGGAGCATTCTATGTATTTGTGTATTTGTTTTATTGCCCTTGCCAAGAAATGCACATGAAAATGTTTATGTAGTCACATTAAAATGATAACTTTACTAGATATTTGTTGTTCTTGCTTTCTTCTTTATATATAATCTAACTTATTTTTCATTTAAACAGACTTATTTTAAGTATGTATTGTAATTGAGTTTACTGAAGTCTCTTTTTGAGGCAGGCTATATCACTGCAGATGGTGACTGCAGCCATGAAATTAAAAGACACTTACTCCTTGGAAGAAAAGTTATGACCAACCTAGATAGTATATTCAAAAGCAGAGACATTACTTTGCTGACTAAGGTCCATCTAGTCAAGGCTATGGTTTTTCCTGTGGTCATGTATGGATGTGAGAGTTGGACTGTGAAGAAGGCTGAGCACTGAAGAATTGAAGCTTTTGAACTGTGGTGTTGGAGAAGACTCTTGAGAGTCCCTTGGACTGCAAGGAGATCCAACCAGTCCATTCTGAAGGAGATCAGCCCTGGGATTTGTTTGGAAGGAATGATGCTAAAACTGAAGCTCCGTACTTTGGCCACCTTATGTGAAGAGCTGACTCATTGGAAAAGACCCTGATGCTGGGAGGGATTGGGGGCAGGAGGAGAAGGGGACGACTGAGGATGAGATGGCTGGATGGCATCACGGACTCAAGGGATGTGAGTCTGAGTGAACTCCGGGAGTTTTTAATGGACAGGGAGGCCTGGCATGCTGTGATTCATGGGGTCGCAAAGAGTCAGACATGACTGAGTGACTGAACTGAACTGATATAAAAATTGGATGGACAGTAGAAGGTAGGTAGAGAAAAGAAAACAAAAGAAGGAAATAGTAAGATTAACTATTTTTAGATTTTTCCCAAGTCCTGGGAATCCCGAGATATGAAACCTGAGACTTTGACCAGCTAATATCAGATTTCCTGGGAGGGCAAGAAGAGGAGGTTGTGTTCAGTCACTGGCCAATCAGTCAGCCAAGCCTATGCAATTAAAGTCTAATAAAATCTGAACCACACAGATAGAGTGTCCTTGCTGGTGGGTGACATACATTGATGTGCCAGGAAAGTGACACATCTTGAGGACAGAGAAGCTCCATGTTTGGAACCCTCCTATCCTCACCCTTTGAGTCTCTTCATTTCATTGATTATGATTTGTATCCTTTATAATAAAACTGCATTCATAATTATAAAACTTTCTTGAGTTCCATGAGTCATTCTTGAAAATTATCAAATCTGAGAGGACAGTGAGAATCACCTCATTTATATCTCATCAGTCATATCGGTGGCTGATGAACCTCAGAGATTTCAGCTTCACCTCCTCTGAAGAGGAGAGTCTTCTGGAGACTCAGAGGTCAACCTGAGAAGTCTACACTAACTCCAGGTAGTTAGTATCAGAATTACATTGCAAAATTTAAAAAAATGAAGAGCAAAAAGAAGGCAAAATTGTGTTTAGAAAATAGCAAGAAAGAAGGAGATAGGTATAGACCAAACCAGTGGGAGCTAAAGGTATGCAAAATATGGAATTTGAATGTTTTTCCTAAATGCAATAGAAAGCTTTTTAAAAAATTTAAAGCAGATAAACAATGGAAATAGAATTATGGTTAAAACATTACCCTGGATGCTGTGTGAAAAACTGCAGACTGTTTGGTGGCTGCAATGACTGTCCAGTGGAGATAATCCAGGTAAGGACGTGTGTAGTCACAGTGGAAATGGAGATAATGGGATTTATGTTGATTTTAGAGCCTCAAGTCTTGCAGCTGGTTGATGAGGAGTAAAGAAACTGAGAGGAGACAAGGGCTAGGGGCTATTTATTCTTAGATATTGACCTGAATTGCCAATGCAGGAGACGTGAGAGACAGATTTGATCCCTGGGTGAGGAAGATCCCCTGGAGGAGGGTGTGGCAACCCTCACCAGTATTCTTGCCTGGAGAATTTCATGAAGAGAGGAGCCTGATGGGCTACAATCCACAGTTGCACAGAGTCAGATACAACTGAAGTGATTTAGGATGAATGCATGAATTGACCTGAAAGTAGTAAGTACTCAGATGGGAAACAAATGGGTGGAAGAACTGACCTATTCGGAGAGATGGAGAGAATTTTGTGTATCTTAAGGTGGTTTATTGTGGCAGCAGATTGATGACTTCCCCAAAGATTTTTACATCCAGATTTGGAAACTGTGAGTACAATACTGTATATATTAGTGGGAATTGAGTGAACTCTGGGAGTTGGTTATGGACAGGGAGGCCTGGCATGCTGTGGTTCATGGGGTTGCAAAGAGTCGGATATGACTGAGTGAATGAACTGAACTGAACTGAAGGTTTCAAATAATTGGGCATTAAAAATAGAAAAATTAGTGTGTATTATCTGGATGGGTTTTTTAAGAGTGGAAGAGAGAAGTACAAGAAAGAGAACAAGAAAGATGGCAGAGTGATGACTCAACTCAATGATGCTGACTCTGAATATGGTTAAGTGGGACATAATCCAAGGAATGAAGGTGCCTTCCAGAAAAGGCAAGGAAATGGATTTTCTCAGAAAACCTCAAGAAGGGAACCCCACACCAATGACAGCTTGATTTTAGCCTGGAGAAGCCTGTGATAGAATTCTAATGTATAGAAATACAATACTATTATGTGGTTGAAATCAGTAAATTCATGATAATTTTTTACAGCAGCAATAAAATATCAATATATCTGTTAATCGTACAGTTAGAGGTTTTCAGAAAGAAGTTATTTTATAAATATTTAGTTCAGAGAAGGTTGGATAAAGAGATGCAGACATGAGGGTCAAGGACATATTGACAAAAAGGCAGATAGACAAAAGAGAGGCTAATTTAGATAATACATAGGTTAAGACAGTACAGCTTAGCATTATCAAAGTCTAATACTACACAGTTACTGTGTAGCATAATGAGAAAATTACTTAAGGTATGTTTTGTGTCAAGCCACAAGTGTGAAAACTTACTTATTGTAATTGCTGATGTATTTGTTACATTGTGAATTATTTTGTTTAAGGCATTCAAATTTATATTTTTATCTAGTACAGTTTTTAACATGGAAGTGAGCACCTGAATGCAAATAACTGAGAAAAAAAAGAGAAGCTCAAGGCAAAGGAGAAAAGGCAAGATATACCCACCTGAATGCAGAGTTCCAAAGAATAGCAAGTAGAGATAAGAAAGCTTTCCTCAGTGATCCATTCAAAGAAATAGAGGAAAACAATAGAATGGGAAAGCCTAGAGATATGCAGATGACACCATCCTTATGGCAGAAAGCAAAGAGGAACTGAAGAGCATCTTGATGAAAGTGAAAGAGGACAGTGAAAAAGCTGGTCTAAAACTCAACATTCAAAACACTAAAATCATGACATCTGGTTCCATCACTTCATGGCAAATAGATGGGGAAACGGTGGAAACAGTGTCAGACTTTATTTTCTTGGGCTCCAAAATCACTGCAGATGGTGACTGCAGCCATGAAATTAAAAGACACTTGCTCCTTGGAAGAAAAGTTATGACCAACCTAGACAGCATATTAAAAAGCAGAGACATTACTTTGCCAACAAAGGTCCATCTAGTCAAAGCTATGGTTTTCCCAGTAGTCATGTATAGATTGAGAGCTGGACTATAAAGAAAGCTGAGTGTTGAAGAATTGATGCTTTTGAACTATGGTGTTGGAGAAGACTCTTGAGAGTTCATTGGACTGTAAGGAGATCCAAACAGTCCATCCTAAAGGAAATCAGTCCTGAATATTCATTGGAAGCACTGATGCTGAAGCTGAAACTCCACTACTTTGGCCACCTGATGTGAGTAACTGACTTATTGGAAGACCCTGATGCTGATAAAGATTGAAGGCAGGAGGAGAAGGGGAAGACAGAGGATGAGATGGTTGGATGTCCACTGACTCGATAGACATGAGCAAGCTCCGGGAGTTTGTGATGGATAGAGAAGTCTGGCATGCTGCAGTCCATGGGGTTACAAGGAATCTGACACAACTGAGTGATGAAACTGAATTGAACTGAAGTATCAGAAAATAATTAACATAGAGGTTTAGATACTACAGGAAACTTTTAAAATGTATATTAGGAAGATTGGAAGATTTTTTGTTTTCTTTTTCTTCTTAGACATAATTTCATACTTCTTGAAAACTACTGAAGAAATTCCAAGAGAGCACTGACCAAGGACCAGTATGAACGATTCTCTGTTTGCCAAACAATAATTATTACATCTCAAAGGGTTACAAAATGTATATTAATGACATTTTCTTTATCATTTCTGGACTCTGCCTTGTCAATTATTTTGAGAAATGATAAAAATTATTCCCTACAAATTGTCAGCAATTAGAGTTCATTTCCCTGTGTTTGGTATACATATTTTATATTATCCTATAGTGACATTATAATTGACTAAAGTGTTTAACCAATTGTACTTTGAGGGTTATTTTCCCTGGCTCTAGAAATATCTTATTGAGACAATAATGAATTCTGTGCAGCCAATCTTATTCTCTCCGGTTGAAAAGACTTTATTATTTATCACAGATAGAGAAAGGCAGTTTTCTTCACCGAAAAAAGCAAATTAAAGTGAAGTGAAAAAAAAAAAGGATTGCTGGAGCAAAAATTTGAGAAAGCCGCTTCATAGAATAAAATGGTCTGTGAAGAGAAGATGGTCTTTTACAGTCAGATGTTGCCTTTCACTGGTATTTGTTAAATTTAAAGACACCATGAAAATTGTGTGACATTGCATTCAAATGCTTTTAGACCTCTCTTTGGATACAAAATGTAGGTTTCATGTAGCCTTTTATCTCTCCAAGCTAGTGGAGACTAGGACAACATTGTTTATGCCTCAGAGCACTGAGTTAGTTACAGAATCCAAATGCAGCCACACAAGAACTCGGGCAGCTTATTTTCAATGGTACTTTTAGCTGCAATGGTTTAGTATTTCTTCATACTAAAAATTAGCTGCTGTATGGATAGTTTACTCAAAACCAGTCGCATTATTTATGTACTATCAAAATTAATTTTTAAGTTCATCTATCAAAGCATTTTTAGTATTTGCAAAAAATCTTGAAAGTTTCAGAGTTTCCTGGTTCTGGAATATCCTCAAGTGTTGTGAAAGTAAAAGCACACCCTCTCACCTTCCTAAAAGGTGGAGGGCTTTACTTCATCTCTCTCCTGGACAAGGGTCCTTTTCTGTTTGTGTTCATTCCTTTGTTTAATGAGACAATGCTACTTGAAGCACATATTTAAATACACCGTTTTCAAAGCTCAAATAAATATGTGAGTTTCTTTAACCATTAAGATAACGAGCATTTTCATTATTTCCCAAAGTTTCCTTTTGTTTCTTTGCAATGCCTCCCTCCTACCTCTATGATAATCCCCAGGCAACGACTGATCTGCTTTGTCAAAGTGGATCAGTGTGTATGATTTCAAATTTAATATGAAAGAATTATAGAGTATGTATCTTTAAGTTTGTTCTTACTTTATTTTTACTCAGATACTTTTTTTGAAATTCATTATGTTGCAGCATGAATGAATACTTAATTTATTTTTAATGCAGTGCAGTATTCTATCGCATGATATTGTTGTTGTTCAGTCACTAAGTTTTGTCTGACTCTAAAGTATGGAAACCTTACAATTTATGTGTCTATTCCATATGTTGTGTATATTACAAATAATATTGCTGGATGGTTATAAGTTGCACTTGCCCAGGGACCGATGATGTCGAATATGTTTTCATGAGTTTGTTGGTCATCTATCTTTGGGAAAGTGTCTGAATCTCTTGTCCATTAAAAAAAAATTGGATCATATATTTTATGAAATTTATTATATTCATTAAGAGTCTGAGCTTCTAAAATTCTTTCTAAAGACCATATTCTGGATACAAGCTCATTATGAGACACATGATGTACAAAGAGCAGATATTTTCTCCGTCTGTGGCTTGTCTTTTCATTCAACTCTGAAGGAAGAAACCAGAAGTGTCAAATTTAAATCCTGCAAGTGTACACTACACACTTCCTTCTCAGGAATACTCAGGAGTAAAATATTATTACATCAAACAACAACCATAATGATAGAATTTGGATAATTAGAAGCTATAAATTGTTTAATGACAGGGCATAGGTTGATCTCTGAAATTCAGGCATCTTAAAATAATGATTTGTTCAGATAATACTTCCAAGGATAATTTTGCAATAATAGAAAATAAAACAGAATTGTACATTTTTTATACAGCCTCCACGTTTGACAAGAAAGAAGACTGGCATTTTGAGAATATTCTCAATTTGATATCAGCTCTAAGTTTATGAATTTGAATTGTGCTTGCACTTCTCTAGCTGCAAAGGAGAAACAATATATTCTCTCTTTGAGACTACTTTTCACTATCATTATTTTCAAGACTAAGCAATGGAATTCCACAGTTAACAGTAAAGGAAAATAACAGGTCTAAAACAAATACATTATTGGAGCCTGGTAGCTCCCTGAATTCAGAGAAGGCAATGGCACCCCACTCCAGTACTCTTGCCTGGAAAATCCCATGGACAGAGGAGCCTGGTAGGCTGCAGTCCATGTGGTCACTAAGACTTGGACACGACTCAGTAACTTCACTTTCACTTTTCACTTTCATGCATTGGAGAAGGAAATGGCAACCCACTCCAGTGTTCTTGCCTGGAGAATTCCAGGGACGCAGAGCCTGGTGGGCTGCCGTCTATGTGGACGCAGAGTCGGATACGACTGAAGCGACTTAGCAGCAGCAGCAGCTCCCTGAATTAAGGAGATAGAACTCCATGACTTATGAAGCCAGGGTGGGTGGAATTTGCAGGACAGAGTACTGCAGAAAAGAGAGTTACCCAAGGAAAGAAGTTCAAATATATTCAGAAGGGCCTCCTTGAATATTCAGTTGATTACTAATCAGAGAATGAAGTAAAGACAATACCTGGTGCCAGGGAAAGGATTTCTTCAAAAAATTAGAGGTAAGAATATCTGGCATTAAAGAGAATATGGAACAACACATGTGCTTAACAACCAAAGTAGAAAACTTTATAATTGGGTGTGGGAGGTGGGGTGCAGTTGGAGGGACAGTTGGTTACAGTATTAAGCAGGATGTTGCCACAAAAGTGGGAGAAAAGATAATCCTAGACTAACCATAGTTCTAATCCAGCCTAGAAAAGTTTAAAAGCAAGATTCAAATGGCAAAACTATTATCAACAACTTAGCCATATTCTGGAACCAAGGTCAAAAATATAGTAACATAAAAATGTTTTATTTAAGAATCAAGGTAAAATTCAGAATGTCTGGTAACCCCCACAATGACCAGGTATGAAAAGAGAGAGGAAAAGAGAAAATATAATGAGGAAAAAATAAAAACTGACCCAGAAGTACGTAGATGGTAGAAATTTTTAAAAAGAAAACATTGATTATGAAAATATACTTTATGTCCATGTTGGTTAATTTGGTCTTTGGCAGTTTCTCAACTTTTAAAGTTATTATTTTTCCTTTGTGATTAATATCACGTTGATGTATGTTACCAATGTAAGTTTATGATGTGTTTCTAATTATGGAAAAATTGCCATAATTTTTAATATTCAAAGTGAAAAGGAAACCATATGCTCCAAAGGACAATGAATTGGCCTTGCTATTTAGTTACATCTACCAGCATTTATCTAGCTACTCATGTTTTGAAGCACAGCTAGTTTTGTAAAGGAGGGAGAAAATCTTTCTTTCACCCCTTTAAATTATAGACTTTGGGCTTAGGGAACAAAATGTCCCCCTGTAGATCATCTACACGCTTTAAGGGCAGGGAAGCCTGGTGTGCTGCAGCCCATGGAATCTCACCGGTGAGTCAGCCTGATGAGCAGCTGAACAACCACATAGTTTAAGCGACTTGGTTCTGCAAGGTGACAAGCAGGTGGGCTTAGGGCTTGGGCTGCTTCTGAATCTCAACTATTATTTTTGGTTTGGGACAAATAGTGTAATTCCTCCAATGCACCTCATCCACAAAATGGAAACCATAATACTTGCTAAAGAAAATAAATAATATAAAAATGCCTGGAACATAATAGGAACTTACTAAATGTCAACTTTTAGAGAAAATGATGTTGAAGAAGTGAGCATGCATATTAGTTCAGGGTTGGGAACACATGTACGCCTGTGGCAGATTCATGTCAATGTATCACAAAACCAATACAGTAATGTAAAGTAATAACTAAATAACTAAATAAATAAATAAATTTTTAAAAATGAAAATTGAATCTTTAAAATATGTTTAAACAGAAGCCATGTGTTATTTTCCTGTTCTTTGGCTATTATTTGTGTGTATGTGTGTGTGTGTGTGTGTGTGTGTGTGTGTGTGTATTGGATTTATAATTTATTTTCTCCTCCTTTCAAGAATTCTAATTTAAAAATGTAGACTGTTAGAATCAATATTTTACTAGGGTGAGAACTTACTACTTGACTCCTGTGTTTGGAAGAGGTTCAGTAAAATTTTAAACTCTTTAAAAATTTTGCTATTTTTTTTATTGTTAGGAAATTCAATGATATGTGAGTTGGTGCTCTATATAATGTGCAAAGCAATATATAAAGTACAAACAATTTTAACAGTACCTATTAATTTTAATAGTACTAGTTAACATTTTTCATTATGTTAATTTTAATGAAAACAATTAAGTAAATGTTACTTTATGTGAAGCTCCATGACTTAATAACCCCTGCAGATGCCTGCCAACACACACAGCTTTTCTTTCCCACTTACCGTTCCATTAGACAGAGTAATAAGTAGCAGTGTAGGTATTACATTTCTAAGGGAAATGGAGGTTAAATAGTAAAAAAAAAATATTACACAGATATTAATCTCATGGTCATATTGATAGTTACTAAAAAAATAGAATTAATGAATAAATCATACTAATCTGACCTAAAAAATGGATTCAGTTACTTTGCTTTGAAAGAGTCATTTCGTTAATCTTAACAACTGTTTACCAATTCATAAAAAGTTAAATGAAACATTATTTTCACTAGGTCTCTTCACAGCCATCTTGGGTGATTATCTAGAGGTGGTCAGGTTACGTGATTATTTTGCTTCTATGTAAGGCAACATGAAATTTATACAATTTATTGGATATTTTGAAAGATTGGCAATTTAATAATGTTAGTAGCTAGGGCATGCTTGATTCGGAAGATAGGCTGTGGAGACTTTGTTGTTCCTTACAATGGTTATCTAAAGGGGTCTGGTGAATTAAAAAATGTTTTTCAAGGCCCCTCCCGCACCGCGGGCTGGTGAGGAGATAGTGGCGAAGGTTTCCCGGCCATCTCCCTCCAACTTCTCCCCAGCGGGAGCCAGAGCTGGTTAGCCTGCGATGAGATTTCATTCTCACCATTCAAAGGACATCCTTTCTGAGCTGCTGTGAATAAAGTTGGAATGATACTGTGTATTTCCATCTGATGGAGAATTAGCTGAACCTTGACTAAAGATTGCTGCACTGCACGACTTCAGAATATTATTGGCCATGTCACCCAAAGAAGTCAGAACCCCCAGGGACTGAAGCACATTGGCCTCGACCAGATCTGGGATGACCTCAGAGCTGGCATCCAGCAAGTGTACACCAGACAGAGCATGGCCAATCCAGATCCACCGAACTCTACACTCACACGTGTAACTACTGCACGAGTGTTCAGCAGTTCAGCCAGGCTCGAGGAGCTGGTGTCTCTCCTAAATCAAAAAAGGACCACACTCCGGGGGAGCTCAGTTTGTGGCTTGGAATTGTACAAATGGCCCAAAGAATTCCTTGACAAATCTTTTTAAGGAAGGAGATGATGTTATGTATGTGAGTGTACTAAAGTTCTACTCTAAGCAATGGGAAGACTACTGATTTTCAAGCAAAGTGATGAACAGGATTTGTGCCTACCTCAATAGACATTGGGTTCTCCAGGAATGTGACCAAGGATGGAAAGGAATCTATGAAATCTATTCTCTTGCATTGGTGACATAAAGAGACTGTCTTTTCAGCCCACTGAATAAAGAGGTAACAAATGCTGTTTTAAAACTTATTGAAAAAGAGAGAAATGGTGAAGCCTTCAATACAAGACTGGCAAGTGTAGTTGTATGGTCTTACGTGGAACTGGGGCTGAATGAAGATGATGCCTTTGTGAAGGGCCCTATTCTAACAATGTACAAAGAATCCTTGCATCTCAGTTTCTGGCTGACACAGAAAGAATTTTTACCAGAGAGAGTACTGAATTCTTGCAGCAGAACCCAGTTACTGAACATATGAAAAAGGCAGAGGCTTGTTTGCTGGAGGAGCAACAGAGGGTCCAGGTGTACCTTCATGAGAGCACTGAGGACGAGCTTGCCAGGAAGTGCCAGAAGGTGCTCGTCAAGAAACACCTGGAGATCTTCCACACAGTTTCTGAACCTGCTGGATGCCGACAAAAATGAAGATTTGGGTCTCATATATAATCTTGTATTTAGAATTCAGGATGGCCTGGGAAAATTGAAAAAAAAAAAAAAAAAAAAACCTCCTGGAGACACACATTCATAATCAGAGTCTTGCAGCAATTGAGAAGTGTGGAAAAGCTGCTTTAAAAGACCCCAAAATGTACATACACACAGTGTTGGATGTTCATAAAAAATACAATGTCCTGGTGATGTCGGCATTCAACAATGATGCTGGCTTCCTGGCCTCACTGGACAAAGCTTGAGGTTGCTTCATAAACAACATGGCTACCAAAATGGCTCAGTCGTCTAGTAAACGCTCCTAGTTGCTGACTTGATACTGGACTCCCTGTTAAAGAAGAGTTCGAAGAACCTCTAAGAAGCAGATCTTGAAGACACACTCAACCAAGTGATGGTGGTCTTCAAATAAATCGAAGACAAAGACGTGTTTCAGAAGTTCTACACGAAGAGGTTGTCTCTGCTGGCCAAGAGGTTGTCCGTCAGAGCGTGCGAGTGACAATGCCGAGGTGCACACGATCTCTAACTACAGCAAGCTTGTGAGTTTGAATATACCTCTGAACTTCAGCAGATGTTTCAAGACATTGGTTTAAGCAAATATTGGAATGAACAGTTCAAAAAGGACCAGACGAACTCTGAGCCGCTGGACTTGGATTTCAGTATTCAAGTACTGAGTTCCGGATTGTGGCCCTTTCAGCAACCTTGTACGTTTGCCTTGCTATCATGGCTGGAAGGGAGTTACCAGCAATTCACAACCTTTTACCCCAGCCGTAACAGTGGCAGAAAACTGACGTGGTTATATCAAGTATCAAAAGGAGAATTAGTAAGGAACTACCTCAAAAACAGATACACTGTGCGGGCATTCGCAGTCCAGATGGCCATCCTGCTCCAGTACAACACAGAGGATGCTTATGCCATCAGCAGCTGACCTGGAGCACCCGGATCAAAACGGAAATTTTGGCACAAGTCCTACAGGTTTTATGGAAGTCAAAGTTATTGGTCTTGTAAGATGAAAATGCAAATGCTGATGAGGTGGAATTGAAGCCAGATACCTTAATACAATTAAATATTGGTTATAATAATAAAAAATGAAGAGTTAACTTCAATGTGCCAATGAAAACGGAACAGAAGCAGGAACAAGAAACTACACACCTAAACATCCAGGAATATCTCAAACTACTGGTTCAGATGGCTATTGTGATAATTATGATAATGAGGAAGGTCCTAAAACACCAGCAGTTTACTTGGAGAAGTACTGACTCAGCAGTCCTCAAGATGCAAGCCCCAGAACCTAGTAAATTAAGAAATGCATTGACATTCTGATCGAGATAGAGTTATCTGGAGCGATGGACAGGGAGGAGGACACCTACAGGTTCCTGGCTTAACCCCAAAGAGATCCCCGGGGAGGGGAGCCCAGTGCGCAGCGGCAGAGCTTCCGGACTCCTGCTTCGCCTGAGGCCCAGGCTCCCATCACGAGCTGGAGTGACTGGAGCTGCTCAGGATCGCCACACTTCATGTCTGTCCATACTGACACGATGCCATTTAACCTAATTTAAGACTAGAAGGTGGGACTTTCCGCGCTGAGGGCTGCACGCTTCTGCACCCGAATCAACCCATTGGCCATGTGAGCACTGGCTGCCAGCCAGGGGCCCCTCTGAGGCCAGCAGGCCTGGAGAGCCGGTCTGAACCGACCCACATGTAATCTGCTATGAAAAGCCATTCATACAGTGTGTTTTATCTTTTAATGTGTGAAAATAAAGAAAATTAAAGGATTTCTGTACAAAAAAATATTTTCCACAAACAAGTATAATTTCATCAGATCATTTATCATAGTTTGATTTCCTATGACTATATTTAGTCATATAATATGAAGACACTTAACCAACTGGAATGGCAATTTATACTAAGATCACAACTATCCACATTTTAGAATTATTTGCTGAAGACATCTATAACCAACACGTCAAAATGTCAAATTTTGTTTATATGTATAGTTCAATGAAGTCTCAAACCACTTCCTTATAATCAAATATTTATACTTAAATTTATAAATATTTAATTAGAAAAGTATATTAAGTGACTAAATAAATAACATATGAAATAAATTCAATTTGCCACCAAAGAGATGTTACCAATTCTACAGGAACTTATTTTTTTTTCAAAAAGTGTAAAGGGTTTCTTTTTATTTTTTTAAATTTATTTTAATTGGAAGCTAATGACTTTACAATATTGTAGTGGCTTTTGCCATACATTGACATGAATCAGCCATGGGTGTACATGTATTCCCCATCCTGAACTCCCCTCCCACCTCCTTCCCCATCCCATCCCTCAGGGTCATCCCAGTGCACGGGCCCTGAGCACCCTGTCTTTGCATTGAATCTGGACTGACAATCTATTTCACATATGATAATATACATGTTTCAATGCCATTCTCCCAAATCATCCCACCCTCTCCTTCTCCCACAGAGTCCAAAAGACTGTTCTTTACATCTGTGTCTTTTTTGCTGTCTCTCATATAGGATCATCATTACCATCTTTCAAATTCCACATATATACATTAATATACTCTATTAGTGTTTTTCTTTCTGATTTACCTTACTCTCTATAATAGGCTCCAATTTCATCCACCTCATTAGAACTGATTTAAATGCATTTTTAATGGCTGAGTAATATTTCACTGTGTATATGTACCACAGCTTTCTTATCCATTTGTTTGCTAATGGACATCTAGGTTGCTTCCATGTCGTGACTATTGTAAACAGTGCTGCGATGAACATTGGGGTACACATGTCTCTTTCAATTCTGGTTTCCTGACCTGCATATAGGTTTCTCAAGAGGCAGGTCAGGTGGTCTGGTATTCCCATATCTTCCAGAATTTTCCACAGCTTATTGTGATCCACTGCTTACCTTAGATATGGGGTATCTCCTAACTGCCACCTTTCCTGATCCTGGACGTGGGATATCTCTTCTTGGCTGCTCCAGTTCCTGCAGAGCCACTGCTTGCCACCATGCCAGAATATTATCAAGTACTTTCACTCTCCTTCCATCTCTCAGCTGGAATTCCCTGCGTCTTCTGGTGCTGTGAAAAAAAAGCCTCGAAAGATCTTCATGACCCAGATAATCACGATGGTGTGATCACTCACCTAGAGCGAGACATCCTGGAATGTGAAGTCAAGTGGGCCTTAGAAAGCATCACTACAAACAAAGCTAGTGGAGGTGATGAAATTCCAGCTGAGCTGTTTCAAATCCTGGAAGGTGATGTTGTGAACGTGCTACACTCAATATGCCAGCAAATTCAGAAAACTCAGTAGTGGCCACAGGACTAAAAGTTCAGTTTTCATTCCAATCCCAAAGAAAGCCAATGCCAAAGAATGCTCAAACTACTGCACAATGCACTCATCTCATACGCTATTAAAGTAATGCTCAAAATTCTCCAAGCCAGGCTTCAGCAATACATGAACCATGAACTTCCAGATGTCCAAGTTGATTTTAGAAAAGGGAGAGGAACAAGAAATCAAATAGCCAACATCTCTGGATCATCGAAAAAGCAAAAGAGTTCCAGAAAAACATCTATATCTGTTTTATTGACTATGCCAAAGCCTTTAACTGTGTGGATCACAATAAATTGTAGAAAATACCAGACCACCACCTCTTGAGAAACTTGTATGCAGGTCAGGAAGCAAGAGTTAGAATTGGACATGGAACAAAGACTCTTTCTGAATCACAAAAGGAGTTTCCAAATCGGGAAAGGCTGTATATTTTCACCCTGCTTATTTAACTTATATGCAGAGCACATCATGAGAAACACTGAGCTAGATGAAACACAAGCTTAAGCAAGATTGCCAGGAGAAGTATCAATAACCTCAGATATGCAGATGACACCACCCTTATGGCAGAAAGTGAAGAAGAACTAGAAAGCCTCTTGATAAAAGTGAAAGAGGAGAGTGAAAAAGTTGGCTTAAAGCTTCAACATTCAGAAAAGTAAGATTATGGCATCTGGCCCCATCACTTCATGGCAAATAGATGGGGAAACAGTGGAAAAGAGTGGCAGAGTTTATTTTTTGAAGTTCCAAAATCAGTGCAGATGGTGACTGCAGGCATGAAATTAAAAGACACTTACCCCTTGAAAGCAAAGTTATGACCAAACTAGACAACATATTAAAATGCAAGGACATTACTTTGAAAACAATGGTCTGTCTAGTCAAGGCTATGGTGTTTCCAGTAGTCATGTATGGATGTGAGAGTTGGACTATAAAGAAAGCTGAGCACTGAAGAATTGATGCTTTGGAACTGTGAGAGTCCCTCTGACTGCAAGGAGATCCAACCAGTCCATCCTAAAGGAGATCAGTCCTGGGTGTTCATTGGAAGGACTGATGTTGAAGCTGTAACTCCAATACTTGGGCCACCTGATGCAAGAACTGACTCATTTGAAAAGACCCTGATGCTGGGAGAGATTGAGGGAAAAAGGAGAAGGGGAAAACAGAGGATGAGATGGTTGGATGGCATCACCAGCTCAATGGACATGTTTGAGTGGATTCTGGGTGTTGGTGACGGACAGAGAGGCTTGGCGTGCTTCAGTCCACTGGGTCGCAAGGAGTCGGACACTACTGAGTGACTGCACTGAGCTGAACTGAATATAATATAGCATTCTGATTGATTTATAATACTGAATATACTAGTTTCCTAGACTCACACTAATAAATTACCCAAAACGGGTGGCTAAAAAACAGAAATATATTCTCTCAGATCTCTGGAGGCTGAAAGCTCTAAATCACAGTATTGATAGGGCTATGCTCTCTCTCTCTGAAGGCTCTGGGGGGACTTCACTGATTCTTCTAACTTCTCGTGGTTCCTTTCCTTGAAGGTGCATCATTCCTCCACTGTCACATGTCATTATCCCTGTGTATATGTGGCTTTCTGCCCAAATTTTCCCTCTCCTTCTATGCTTCCAGGTAGGCATGACTCCAATTTTGAGGGGAAATTATTCAACTCAGTACATAACATACCAAAATCCAAATTATGATGCTTACATGGAAGTTCAGTCTTCCAGGCTTCCACTGAATTTGCTGATTGCTGGTCTCATATAAGGTTTTATCAGATCAAGGTTAAAATTTATTGTACGTTCAGCAGTGGTGGCTAATTGTGGCACATGGACTTAGTTGCTTAAGGCTTGAGGAATCTCCGTGGATCAGAGATCAAATCAGTGTCCCCTGCATTGGCAGATGGATTCTTTAGGGCTTTCCAGGGGGCACAGTGGTAATGAATCTGCCTGCTAATGCAGGGGATGCTCCAGATGCCAGTTCAATCTCTGAGCTGGGAAAATCCCCTGGAGGAGAGAATGACAACCCACTCCAGTATTCTTGCTTGGAAAATTCCATAGACAGAGGAGACTGGCAGGCTACTGGGGTTGCAAAGAATTGGACATGACTGAGCCATGAGCATGCATAAATGCGTACATACATAAAAGGAATTCAATCATGCGGCAGTGCTGGATATAGCAATATGATGAAAAACATGTAAGAATATAGGAGTAGTAAGGAGACATTTAAAATCGCGAAACTTAAACAATCATGTCTGTAACAATCACCAAGTATCTTGGAATCTTGGAAAAAATAAAGCAAATTAATGGAACTATTAATATTTTCTTCTCTAACTTTGGAAGTTGACTATAATAAGAAAAGAGGAAAAAGTTGTTTAAAGTAAGAAGTTGTGAGTTGCTTCTAAAATCATATAAACATAATTTAGATCATCTAACATTTAAGTACTCCTTTCCCTAAAGCTGACTTTCTGATCGTCAGTTCATTAAATGGGACTGGTCAGACTTTAAGATATACTTTGTATAACATCACTACATGACCTGAGATATTTTGTATTCATGAGCTTATTGAAAGATGCTTGTTGCAATTAGTACTTTAAAGAGAGGAGAATACTTCTGTCAATTATATATCAGCTATAATACATGTAGCTCTGAGCCAGCTAGATGAAAGTTATTTATAAGACTTGTAAAACCCAGCAGTAAAGTCATTTCATATCCAAGTGATTGGAATATGCCACTAGCAGATATATATTTTTTTCTCCCAGAGTATTTGTGTAATAAATTAAAATGCGGTACTTAATACATTCACAATAAATAACGGATCTCTGTGAAAATTCAAGGTTTTTATACCTGTTTTTAAAACCATGGGTGAAAGTGTTTTAAGTTGGAGGAAAAGATAGTTTTGTTCCAAATAGTAAGGTAAAAATGAAAAAATAAAAGATTTTAAAATAAAAGTATGATGTTTTAGATTCATACAATTTATATTTTTTAAACAAGTTTTGGTTTGGTTTGAAATAATTTGAAATCTAAAGTGTACATCTAGTATCAGATTATTCAAAAGCAAAAAAAGTTTTAAAATATTTGTAAATTTTACAGCAAAATGGAATATGAACATAGGAGATGGTATGTTTTAATATGTAGAAAATATTATTGTCTAGTAATGTTCTCTTACTTAAAATAATTTGAGAATCTGGAAAAAGACAAGAAAAATATCATCAAGTCAAAGACTTGGGAAACTGAAGACATAAAAGAATGATGGTCAAGAACCAAAAGAATAAGAAAAACCAGAACTGCGAGTGTGGCACTCAGGGTTGCTTTCCCTGCATCCTTCTCCTGATTCAAAAAGAAGAACCGAGAAGCTTCGAAGCTGAACTGAACTTCACACACTCTCCTAGGACTAGGAAGAGTTTTTCAATATTATTTAAAAATTTTCACTAGCTAGCTCTTGGTTGTGGGGGCCCTCCTGTGCCTTGCAGAATGTATAACAGTATCTCTGGTCTCTACACACTAGATGCCAGTAGTAACAAACTTTCTTTTCAAAATGTAACAACCAAATTGTCTCCAGGTAAAAGATATGAATTGTGGCTTGCCTGGTGGCTCAGACTGGAACCAATCCGCCTGCAATGAGGGAGGCACAGGTGTAATCCCTGGGTCGGTCAGGATGATCCCCTGGAGGAGGGCATGGCCACTCACTCCAGAACTCTTACCTGGAGAATTCCATAGGCAGAGGAGCCTGGTGGGCTACAGTTCATTGGATTACAAAGAGTCGGACACAACTGAAGTGATTTAGCACACACGAATGCAATAAATACCAAATATCTCCTGCAACAAAAAAGCACCTAATAAAGAATGACTGTGATAAAGGAACTGAAATTTTAGCTCAATTTAGGGTTTCCTAAGATGAGATTCCTAGTAAACGGTTCAGGCTTTCAACTGATATCCCAAAAGGTATTCTTCTATTTCTAGATATAAATATAAACTTGAAATAAATTGGTCTTGAAGGAATGAGGCTCAACTTTAAAATATTTGGATGCCTGAACTTTATTAAGTGGTCTGAAACTGCTAGCACATCAAGTGTCTGCAAGAAGTAAAACTAATGCGTACACCATTATAGGTCACAAATAATGTTTACAAATGTTCATGTTCACTGTATATCATTTACTCATCTCAGCAGGCACTGAACAAGAATAGGTACCATAACTAGAATTCAAAGAAATATTATAACTCGTCTCCTCATAGAATGGAGTTATCACATACAGATATTTGAAATATATATTCATGATGTATTTGAGGAACTAAAAGGTGAGATTGCAAACTTTCCCAGAGAATTGAAAAACACAAAAATAAAAGTTCTAGAAACGTCATAAAAATTAAAACTACAGAGGTGGAAATTATGGTCAAAAACTTTATTGAGGTTTCCTAAACAACAGATGCTATGGAAAATATGCATGTGTATTCTCAGTCACTCAGTTGTGTCTGACTCTTTGCGACTCACTAGACTGCAGCCCTTCAGGCTCCTCTGTCCCTGGGATTTTCCAGACAAGAATACTGGAATGGTTGGCCATTTCCTGCTCCAGGGGACATTCCTGACCCAGGGATGAAACCTGTCTCTTACATCTCTTGCATCACAGGCAGATTCTTTACTACTGAGCCACCGGGGAAACTCTCCTGTGGGAAAGAAAAAAGTTCTTAAGAAGATGTGGAATATGGAAGACTCTGCTTTTGGTAAAGAAGAAATTTCAAGGGATTAATTTACCTGCTCTCTCCTGTGCCTGAACAAAAAGTATATACATATTATTATATGTTATAATAATCAATGATATGTTATATATAATAGATATAAATACCATGTGTATATAAATCAATATACAATAATAATATATATATGAGGAGTACCTTAGAATGGCTCTTATTTCTTTGAGAGTGTTTCCAGCTTTGGTGCAGGGAAGAGGAGTTGATGTAGAGCTCTGAGAACCCCTTGAGTTGAGCTAGAGCTGAAAGTCCAAGGAAACCAAGGCATCTAGAGTTTGCAGAGCAAAGTGCCAGAGAGATGACAGCTGTATAATAGCACTCTCTTGAGTGTTCAGAAGAGTACTTATCACACAAGGTAGGAAACTACTTGAGGCCCCAGGCAGCACCACTCCAGAGAATTTAAGGTAACCCTCCAGCAAGTCAGGCTGGAAAAAGTGTTAATCCATGGAGCAATGAGCAGAGTCTTGAGGAAGTTCATATCTCAGTGGTTAGAAATAGTTAGCTTTAGACAGAGCATTGTCCCAAATCTACCCAAATGGTTAATAAAAATGACCATACCCAAAGGATCAAATTGCTCTCAAGTACTTAACTGCACAGAGGGACAAAGCCTAAGGATATTTACACAAATCTGAAACTGTGAAACACTCAAGAAGGTAAACCTCACAATGTTTACCATCCAACCAAAATTTTTGTAGCATGCAGAGTCAGAATAACTTCACCAATAATAAGGAGAGTGATTATTCAATGAAAACAACAGAGAACTGGGATGGATGTCAGAGGTATCAGATACAAATATTAAATCTGTTTTCATTATCATTTCATATGCTTAAAAAGTTAAGTAGAGACATGGAGAATAGAAGACTGAATTTAAAATTTTAGATACGAATACTACAACATCCAAGAGGAAAAATACACTAGATATGATAATCTAGACTATCTGGATGTGGATAATTTACTTAATAGGCAAATTACACACTGCAAGAGTTAAAAAAAAAAGCAAACTTGAAGACATAAAATATACAAAATGGAACACATATGGGAAATGTTTTAAAAATGAAAATAGTATCATTGATCTGCAGAACAATATTTCTACACATCACATCTATAAATGACAAAAAAGAGTATCCGTTGGAAGGTAGATCCCAACTGCCCTCCCAGCCACAGTAATGACATTTCCCTCTCTGGACAAATGAAACAATTCTTGCTAATGAGACAGGAGGAAAAATCTGTTGAAAGATGTATAAGAATATTTTTCTTTGAAGAGCTGCCAAACTATCTCCCCCTTTTCTTTTATGAATGTGGTGTCAAGAAATGTTGAAAGATGCTGTGACCTTGAAGGCAGCTGGCCTGAGGATAAAGCTGACTACCAAAAGCTGCAGAGAAAGCAAAATGGAAAGAATCAGAGCACTTGCTAATTTTACTGAGTCACCGAATTAACCAGTCATCCTCCCTTGAACATGGGCTTACCAGGTGGCACTAGTGGTAAAGAACCCATCTGCCAATGCAGGAGATAAATTCCTCGGTCGGGAAGATCCCCTAGAGGAGAGCGTGGCAACCCACTCCAGTATTCTTGCCTGGAGAATGCCCATGGACAGAGGAGCCTGGCAGGCTGAAGTCCATAGGGTCACAAAGGGTTAAACATGACTGAAGTGACTTAGTATGCACGCACATCCCTTGAGGCAGTCTATGTGACAATTTTCCTCATTGTTTAAACCACTTTGAGTAGAGTTCTCTGCTACTTGTGGCAAAATATGTTGACATGATTGGCCAAGTCCATTAACTAGAAACCAATATCCATAATAGAATTAAACAACTTACATTCTAAGTGTCTTTTAAATAGATTTCTTTCTCCGTGACAGCATCTGTACTGTATTACAGATATGTGTTATCTGTACACAATTCTAGATAAAAGAAGTAGCTTCCATAGTCCTTAAACCAAATTGCAGTAATTCTAGTCCAACATACTTCAACAAAATCTTTCTAAATACAGTCTTAGAATAACATATATAAGCATCAATATTATAAAATCATTCTCCTGTGAGAAATCTTCCAATGGTTTTGTGCTGACTGAAGGTTTTCCTTAGCTTCCATGCAGAAAATTTCATGAGTGTCAATCCTCCTCTCCAGTGTCATTTCCTATCACCTTCTATCAAAATGTTTTATTTTTAAGCTACCAATTTTGGATAATTTAATTATCATTTTCATTTTTTATTTAAAAAGTGCAGTTATGAACATTTCAAAGATTCTAGATTTAGCTCTAGTATGGCTGCACTATCCCTAAAATTCAGTCTGAGGCACTTTGCTTATCCTTCAAGAAACTTTCTACATGTTCTCATAAACTTCAATACAAACTTCATCTGTCCACAACATGACAGGATCATAGCGCTTCATTGTTTGCACCTGTCTAGTAAATACCTTTTTCTATACTAAGAACTTATTGGGTATCAATGGAAGTAAACCAATAACATTTTAGTGTTAAATCCTAGATCAGTACATAGAAAAAAATAATAGTTTAGTTGTTTAATGAATGAATAATTTATGCATCAATTTATGAAAAACTATGACATAAATTATTAAAATGTCTTAACTTCATTGGTAATAAAGTACTGAACAAATATTTTTCTTATTTTGCACTATACAAAAGAAATATTTCAATATTCTGTATGTTGTTTCCTTATGACCAAGAATAATTTGTCAGTGAAATAATAAAGCTATTCAATGAAATGGATAGCATTGTTATAATAAGGTGAAGTGGCTCAGTCGTGTCCGACTCTTTGCAACCCCGTGGACTGTAGCCCACCAGGCTCCTCAGTCCATGGAATTGTTATAATAGTAGAAGGCAATTTGTACCTGCAAAGAAATCCTGTTTGATTGCCCTCATATTACAGTATGAACTTCAGTTTTCATATGCAAACAAAGATAAAATTACAATGAGACATTTTTGTGAAAATAAAATGAGATAACGTATGTTATCAGTTCAGTTCAGTTCAGCCACTCAGTCGTGTCCGACTCTTTGCAACCCCATGAATCGCAGCACGCCAGGTCTCCCTGTCCATCACCATCTCCCAGAGTTCACTCAGACTCACGTCCATCGAGTCTGTGATGCCATCCAGCCATCTCATCCTCTGTCGTCCCCTTCTCCTCCTGCCCCCAATCCCTCCCAGCATCAGGGTCTTTTCCAATGAGTCAACTCTTTGCATGAGGTGGCCAAAGTACTGGAGCTTCAGCTTTACCATCATTCCTTCCAAAGAAATCCCAGGGCTGATCTCCTTCAGAATGGACTGGTTGGATCTCCTTGCAGTCCAAGGGACTCTCAACAGTCTTCTCCAACACCACAGTTCAAAAGCATCAATTCTTGAGTGCTCAGCCTTCTTCACAGTCCAACTCTCACATCCAAGATTTGAAGGTGGAGACGGAGTCGGCATACTAGGAAAAATTTATTCAATTACAGATAGAGAGAGATTCGGAAATTAACAGAAAAAAGGAGCTGAATAATTTGGCTTATATGGAATGCCAATCACCACCTATGTAGGCCACAGGCATCTTTCCATTCTCCCAAAGGAGAGGAGGCACTGAGGCCTCCCCAGTCCGATCTTAGAAGCCCAGGCAGAGTTAGTAGGTTTGGTGAGGACCCAAGTGCCAGATGGGAATTCAGCCAGAAAATAGTAAGAAGTATTAGAGGCGAGAAAGAGGCTGAATAACTTGGTTTACACGGGATACCAATAAAATTCCAAGACAAGGAATTTGCAGCATCTACGTTGGGCCACCGGCGCCACTTGAACATCAAAAGGTGCCCCTCCTTGGGCACCTTTTTGCGTGGACTTGAGAGCCAGGACAAGTAAGCAGACATGGCGGGCACTTGTCCTTCAGATGGGAATTCAGCCAGAAATCGGAGGATGAGAAAGAATGACATGGGGGAATCAGTCTTTCCGGAAACTGATTTGTTTTCTTTATTTTCAGGTTTGCTTATATAACTTTTGTTACACATAAGGATGAATACAAAGTCACACAGGGGTCAGCAGTCCTGATCTTTAGCAAAATTGGGTGCTTTACATATGTAAAATGTCTTAGGGGTTTCACATCATCTTCTGCCCATGAGGCCTGTTGACACTTCATGGCCCTCTCTTTCTGATAACCAAAAAAATCATTTTTTCCAAGGGTGTTTTTTCTTAAACCAGGCACCACCCTCCAGATAAAGTTACATTCCTATAGGGTAAGGGTGTAATGAGTTACAATCAAGAAAGGAATTTATCTAACCCAAGGTTAACATGATTAATCTTAAAGGTTAATACTTATTTCTCTTATATGCTAGTTATATTCATTATAAGGGCAGGGAATATGAAGATTTAGCAACAAAACATCAGCCCAACAAGTGAAATCCTTTCACCAATACAATTCCTAATCAACCCACTATACTAATAAATTTTAACTTCCCAAAAGAATCTGCCTTTAGTAAGTTTAAAACATCTCATGCCTCTCACTGTTTGGAGGCTGTAAATAATCACATTTGGCCAGACAAACCTATACAGCAGGCTAGATAACCTTCAGAGGAGTTCATAAGCTGAAACACTCTTGTCATGCCCAGGAATTTTATCAACTGGAGCTGCAAGTTACCTCCTTCTCTGAGAGAAATGGTTATGGGGGAGAGCCCCCCATAAAGTCAGAGGTGTAGGTGAGAGCATAAAACAGACTCTTGGTTTTGGGGGTAAATGCTTGGGAACAAAGGGTTTCCTGAGACTAGATCATGCCTTTGCATATGCCAAGCATCCTTCCACATGACCTTTGCTATGGGTGGAGTTCCTCACGCTGGCCCCCGGCACAGAGGTGTATGGCCTTATCTCTGGGCTATTTTGTTCCATTGATCTATATTTCTGTCTTTCTTCCAGTACCACTGTCTTGATGACTGTGGCTTTGTAGTAGAGCCTGAAGTCAGGCAGTTTCATTCCTCCAGTTCCATTCTTTTTTCTCAAGATGACTTTGGCTATTCGAGGTTTTTTGCATTTCCATACAAAGCTTGAAAGTATTTGTTCTAGTTCTGTGAAAAATACCGCTGGTCGCTTGATAGGGACTGCATTGAATCTGTAGATTGCTTTGGGTAGTATACTCATTTTCACTATATTGATTCTTCTGATCCATGAACATGGTATATTTCTCCATCTATTAGTGTCCTCTTTGATTTCTTTCATCAATATCTTATGGTTTTCTATATATAGGTCTCTAGTTTCTTTAGGTAGGTATATTCCTAAGTATTTTATTCTTTTCGTTGCAATGGTGAGTGGAATTGTTTCCTTAATTTCATTTTCTACTTTCTCATTATTAGTGTATAGGAATGCAAGGGATTTCTGCATGTTGATTTTGTATCCTGCAACTTTACTGTATTATTTGATTAGCTGTAGTAATTTCCTGGTGGAGTCTTAAGAGTTTTCTATGTAGCAGATCATGTCATCACCCACCAAAGCAGCATTCCGCACAACTAGGAGCCCCAGTTCATTGGAAAAAAGCCAAATTACACACCAGAAAAACATTCTGCACGACTAAGCCCCCGCAATTTTCACCCTTAAGCCAAGGTGGAAGAGCCATTTTACACACCAAAGCAATAGTCTGGCGCATTAACCACAAGGCAACAGGGCGAAGAGAAAAAATGTTTAAAGACGCATTACCCACCAAAGCAACAATCACCCACACTAGCACCAACAAGTGGAGGGAGAAAAGCCGCGTTACCCACCAAGGCAGCATTCTGCACAACTAGCAGCCTCAAACAAACGGAAAAAAAAGCAAATTACACACCACAGCAACATTCTGCACGATTAAGCTCCTGCAACTCTCACCCTTAAGCCAAGGTGGAAGAGCCATTTTACACACCAAAGCAATAGTCTGGCACATTAACCACCACAAGGAAACAAAGGGGGGGAAAAAAAAAGAAAAATGTTTAAAGCCGCATTACCCACCAAAGTGACATTAGCGACACTAGCACCCACAAGTGGAGGGAGAAAAGCCACATTACCCATGGAGGCAGTGTTCCACACAACTAGCAGCCTCAGATATGCGGGAAAAAGCAAATTACACACCACAGCATCATTCTGCACGAATAATTCCCTGTAACTAGCACCCCAAGCTGAGAAAAAAAAACTCAAATTACACCCCAGAGAAACATTGTACACGACTAGGTTGCCACAACTAGCAACCCAAAGTCAAGGGAAAAACCCAGTTTCCACACCAAAGCAACACTTTGGTGCACTAGCAGCTCAAAGGCAGTGAGGGTTGGGGGGTAGAGACTCGAATTACACTCCAAAGCAACATTCAGCCCTTCTACCACCCCGAGGTGAGGGAAAAAAGCTGTGTTACCCACCACACGGCCTGTGTTCATTTCCACACAAAAAAATTGAAACCCACTCCAGTATCTTTGCCTGGAAAATCTGATGGACTCAGGAGCCTGGTGCCCTGCACTCCATGGGGTCACAAAGAGTCGGGCACAACTGAGCAACTAATGCTTACTAACACTTACAGCAGCCCCAAGCCAATGGGAAAAAAGCAAATTACACACCAGAGCAAATATTCTGCAAGTCCCTGCAACTAGCAGCCCAAACCCAAGGAAGAATAGCCGGTTTACACACCAAAGCAATACTCCCACACACTAGCAGCCCCAAGGCAACAGAAAAAAAAAAAAGGCTGAATTAAACACCAGATCAACATTCAGCCGGACTAGCACCCACAATTGGACAGAGAAAACCCTGTTGCACACTGAAGCAGCATTCCGCACAACTAGCAGCCCCAAGATAACGGAAAAAAGCCAAAATACACATCAGAGCAACATTCTTCATGACTAAGACCCTATAACATGCAACCACGAGTCAATGGAGAAAACCCGGTTTACACACCAAACCAATACTTCAGTACACTAACAACCAGAAAGAAAAAGAAAATGCAAAATTACATACCAACCAACCCCGAGCCTGAGTAGCACCCACAAACAGAGGGAGAAAACCTCATTATCCAAACAAACAGCATTCTGCACAACTAGCATCACCAAGCCAATGGAAAAAGGAGAATTACACACCAAAGGAACATTCTACATGACTAAACTGCCACAACTACCAACCTCAAGTCAAGGGACAAAACACAATTTACACACCAAAACAATAGTTTGGCACACTAGCAGCCCCAAGGCAACAAAAAAAATAAAGGCCGAATTAAACATCACATCAACATTCAGCCCTACTAGCACCCACAACTGGATGGAGAAAACCCTGTTAGCCACCGAAGCAGCAATCCGCACAACTAGCAGCCCCAAGGCAAGGGAAAAAAGCCAAAATACACACCACAGCAACATTCTCCACAACTAACACCCCACAACTAGCAAGCCCGAATCAAAGGACAAAACCCAGTTTCCACACCAAAGCAACAGTTTTGGCGCATTAGCAGCACAAAGGCAAGGGAGCAAAAAAACAAAAAAACACTCGAATTACACTCCAAAGCACCATTAATTTCCACTAGCAGCACCAAGTGAGGGAGAAAATCCGTGTTACCCAGCAAACAGCTTTTGTGGTTTCGTTTCCACACAATGAAATGGCAAACAAATGCAATATCCTTACCTGGAAAATTTCATGGACACAGGAGCCTGGTGACCAGCACTCCATGGGGTCGCAAACAGTCGGGCACGACTGAGCGACTAACTCTTACTAACACTTAAAGCAGCCCAAAGCCAATGGAAAAAAACCAGATTACACACCAGAGCAAATATTCTGCAAGAACCTGCAACTAGCCGCCCCAACTCAAGGGAGAAAAGCCGGTTTACACACCAAAGCAATACTCCCGCACACTAGCAGCCCCAAGGCAACAGGGAAAAAAAAAAAAAAGCCCGAATTAACCACCAGATCAACATTCAGTCCAACTAGCCCCCAGAATTGGACGGAGAAATCCCAATTACCCACTGAAGCAGCATTCCGCACACTTGCAGGCCCAAACCAATGGAAAAAAGCCAAAATACACAGCACAGCAACATTNGATGGCATCACGGACTCAATGGACGTGAGTCTGAGTGAACTCCGGGAGTTGGTGATGAACAGGGGGGCCTGGCGTGCTGCGATTCATGGGGTCGCAAAGAGTCGGACACGACTGAGTGACTGAACGGAACGAACGGTGTCCCTTTGTGCTATAGCCACAGTACATTTGTACTACCTTTGGTACAAAATACCAATATTTTTCTGCATAACATACTTGATTTATGGTGTAAATTGCCACAAACCAGATATCATCCTTCTCAAAACATATACATTCATTTAACTATGTAAAATAATTTTATTTAGAAAACCCTGTGAAATTAATTTGAACTTCAAGTAAAAGCTTTGCATTTAATATGCATTTTCACTTGTAATAGGAACTATGGAACATGGAAGTTATATTTCTGTAAAGAAAACTATATTGAAGGCCAGAAGGATTTTAAGATTTTTAATAATCTGAAAAAATGCAAACACCCCTATAGAAATATATAAGCAAATAATTAAGTAATACACAGAGAATAAAAAACTATTAAGCAAATGCAAAAAAGTCTAGTTCACATAGTAAATTATAGGCAATGTTTTATAAGATGTAGATTCTCTTTCTGTTCAGATTTATTCCCATTGTATTTTATTATCATCTCTTCTGTAATTACTCAAATTATCTATTTGTCTGGGGAGTAATAGACTCAATAGTATAATAAGCTTATGTATGATTTTTTAAGTATTTTTTACTCTTTCAGAAAATTATTTTAATCTAGCATAAATACATTTATCAGTTCTTAGGAAATGGTTGGTTCAAACACACCAAACAATTTACCATACATTCATGATATTTAAAAGTCTGCAATTTCTTAAGTTATCAAAAAGATGGAATGCTGTTTTTGCAAAGTATAAAGATTAAAATATTTAAGTGGTTTAGCTATCAATTTCTATAAAAAATTAATATGTTGTAATATTCTCATGCACAAAAGAATTACATAGATTCAGACAGTTACACATTCATTCAATCTTATTACAATGCATAAAATTATAAAAATTAAATTATAGTTATTAATTTTGAACTTCATATATTTAGCTTTTATGTTAAACATAAAGCTCTTTCTTCTAAAGGAGTCATCAAATTATATATTAATGCATTATAACAGATGATTGTTGACTTAATGCAAATACTTCTATATAATAAGTTGCTATTTATATAACTTGCTAATATTCATTTTGTGAGCTAATTATATTGTGTTAGAATAAAATCTAACTTGCAAACATTTACATAATATAAAATTATTTTCTGTTTCAATAAGTGGTATTATAATTTTTTGGTTCAACTTGCTATTGCAAAAATACTGTGATTTTTAATTTTGCACAATTTTCATTATTTTAAAATATTAATTTAACTGAAATATACTCAGGGACCTTGAATACCATTGACACAAAGGCTTTCAGAAAATAATATATGTGCCAATTTATGAAAATTGACTCATATGTCCTTAGTTTGAGTGGATCTTTGAATGCTTAACATACAAAATTAGCTTTTAAAAGTTATTCTAACATTTCTTTTTCTTTTTTAAAAATTTTAATTGACTTTTTAATTGCAGGATAATTGTGTAGGTTTCTGCCATACATCAACATGAATCAGCCATAGGTATATGTATGTCACTTCCCTCTCACCTTCCTCACTATCCCACCCCTCTAGGTTGATACAGAGCCTCAGTTTGAGTTCCCTAAGTCATATAGCAAATTTCCATTGGCTATCTATTTTACATGTGGTAATGTGAGTTTCCATGTTACTCTCTCCATACAACCCACCCTCTCCTTCCCCACCCCCCCACCTCATGTTCATAAGTGTACTCTCCATGTCTATGTCTCCATTGCTGCCCTGCAAATAATTTCATCAGTACCATCTTTCTAGATTCCATATATACGTGTTAGTATATGATAGTTGTTTTTCTGACTCACTTAACTCTGCATAATAGGCTCTAGGTTCATCCACCTCATTGGAACTGACTCAAATGTGTTCATTTTTCTGGCTGAGCAATAGTCCATTGCATATATGTACCACAGCTTCTTTACTTATTCATCTGTCCATGGATATGTATGTTGCTTCTCAAAATTCTCCAAGCCAGACTTCAGCAATACATGAACCATGAACTCCCTGATGTTCAAGCTGGTTTTAGAAAAGGCAGAGGAACCAGAGATCAAATTGCCAACATCCGCTGGATCATGGAAAAAGCAAGGGAATTCCAGAAAAACATCTCTTTCTGCTTTCTTGACTATGCCAAAGCCTTTGACTGTGTGGATCACAATAAACTGTGGAAAATTCTGAAAGAGATGGGAATAACAGACCACCTGACCTGCCTCTTGAGAAATCTGTATGCAGGTCAGGAAGCAACAGTTAGAACTGGACATGGAACCACAGACTGGTTCCAAATAGGAAAAGGAGCACGTCAAGGCTGTATATTGTCACCCTGCTTATTTAACTTCTATGCAGAGTACATCATGAGAAATGCTGGATTGGAAGAAACACAAGCTGGAATCAAGATTGTCGGGAGAAATATCAATAACCTCAGATATGCAGATGACACCACCCTTATGGCAGAAAGTGAAGAGGAGCTAAAAAGCCTCTTGTTGAAAGTGAAAGAGGAGAATGAAAAAGTTGGCTTAAAGCTCAACATTCAGACAACAAAGATCATGGCATCTGGCCCCATCACTTCATGGGAAATAGATGGGGAAACAGTAGAAACAGTGTCTGACTTTACTGTTTTGGGCTCCACAATCAGTGCAGATGGTGACTGCAGCCATGAAATTAAAAGGCGCTTACTCCTTGGAAGAAAAGTTATGACCAACCTAGATAGTATATTCAAAAGCAGAGACATTACTTTGCCAACTAAAGTCCGTCTAGACCTCAGATATGCAGATGACACCACCCTTATGGCAGAAAGTGAAGAGGAGCTAAAAAGCCTCTTGTTGAAAGTGAAAGAGGAGAATGAAAAAGTTGGCTTAAAGCTCAACATTCAGACAACAAAGATCATGGCATCTGGCCCCATCACTTCATGGGAAATAGATGGGGAAACAGTAGAAACAGTGTCTGACTTTACTGTTTTGGGCTCCACAATCAGTGCAGATGGTGACTGCAGCCATGAAATTAAAAGGCGCTTACTCCTTGGAAGAAAAGTTATGACCAACCTAGATAGTATATTCAAAAGCAGAGACATTACTTTGCCAACTAAAGTCCGTCTAGTCAAGGCTATGGTTTTTCCTGTGGTCATGTATGGATGTGAGAGTTGGACTGTGAAGAAGGCTGAGCACCGAAGAATTGATGCTTTTGAAGTGTGGTGTTGGAGAAGACTCTTGAGAGTCCCTTGGACTGCAAGGAGATCCAACCAGTCCATTTTGAAGGAGATCAACCCTGGGATTTCGTTGGAAGGAATGATGCTAAAGCTGAAGCTCCAGTACTTTGTCCACCTCATGCGAAGAGTTGACTCATTGGAAAAGACCCTGATGCTGGGAGGGATTGGGGGCAGGAGGAGAAGGGGACGACCGAGGATGAGATGGCTGGATGGCATCACGGACTCAATGGACGTGAGTCTGAGTGAACTCCGGAAGTTGGTGATGGACAGGGAGGCCTGGCGTGCTGCGATTCATGGAGTCGCAAAGAGTCGGACAGGACTGAGCGACTGAACTGAACTGAACTGAACTCCATGTTCTAGGTACTGTAAATATTCTTTCTGTAAACATTGGGGTACATGTGTCTTTTTCAATTTTGGTTTTCTCAGGGTATATACCTAGGAGTGGGATTACTGGGTCATATGGTGGTTTTATTCCTAATTTTTGTAAGGAATCTCCATGCTGTCTACTATAGTGACTGTAATAATTTACATTTCCTACCAACAATGCAAGAGTGTTCCCTTTTCTCCACACCCTCTCCAGCATTTATTGTTTGTAGAATCTTTTTATGATTGCCATTCTGACTGGTGTGAGATGATATCTCTAATAGTTTTGATTTGTATCATTTTCTTTAATTTTATTGGAGTACAGTTGATTTACAATGCTGTGTTAGTTTCAGTTATATATCAAAGTGATTCAGTTATACACACACACACACACACACATTCATTCTTTTTCAGATTATTTTTCCATGTAACACAATAATGTAAAGCAATTATCCTCCAATTAAAAATAAATTTAAAAAAAACCTCACTAAGTATACTAGGTAAAGACAGAGAAAGATATCATTATCAATCATACACAGAACATAATTTTTTAAATGATGCAAATAGATGTATTCATAAAACAGAAGTAGGCTCAAGTATTTAAAAAACAAAGGTATGGCTATCAAAGGATGAACACTGTTGAGGAGGGACAAATTAGAAGGTTGGGATTAATACACATACACTGTTGTTTATTTGCTAAGTCATGTCCAACTCTTTAGTGAACCCCTGGACTGTAGCCCACTAGGCTCCCCTGTCCATGGGATTTCCCAGGCAAGAGCACTGGATTGGGTTGCCATTTCCTTCTCCAGGGGATCGTCCCACAATACTAAATATAAAATAGATAACCATCAAAGATCTACTGAATAGCACAGGGATCTCTACTCAATATCCTGTAATAATCTATATAAGAAAAGATCTAACATTTATTTTTGAAAGAAACACTTAAACAATGTCTGTACATTAACCAGCTTGTTAGTATAACACTTTAACACACACACACATATATATATTACAATTAAGAAATATTTCAAGTATCTAAACATTTCTTCATTATTCTTTCTATCACAGAAAACATATTCCTAATATTAACCATCACTATGGTTAGATAATACATTTCTCTTTAATAAAATCCCATGTATACCCTCATACATCAAGACTGCTATAGTTTAGAAAAATAGTACTAAGACTGAACACAATATTTGGCAGAAGAACAATCATTGCAAGATATAATGGAAAGTCCTATGTGTACAGGAAAAAACATATTCAAATTTAAAATGTTTACTTTTCTGAAGCAAAATTGAATTTAAGGACAGATTTGAATCTTAGAAAGTTATTGAAAAATAAATAGTACTTTCTTAAAATGTCATGTTTTTAATGATTGGACTTAAGCAATGAGAGCTGAATTCATTGTCACAGGAAAATAGAAGAGAACTTTATTTTCCCCTAATATAAGCTTCTAAAGAGTAACTGCATCATTTAACTCCTTCACTTAAAAGCTCAAAACTACATTCCAGGATGAAAATATGTGGGAAAGAGAAGTAAAATATGTAGGATTTAGGAAATCCTATAAAAAATAAAATGTTTAGCTTGTGAAGTTGTACAAAGTAGATGAAAATGATAAAATCAGGCACTCCTCCCGGTTCTTCATGGCATATTTAAAGTAATGCTATCACTCTGATCTGATTAAAATAAGTTGTAGAAAATACTTGTATTAAAATATTTAAAATTATCAGCTGCTAATTTTCAAAAAATGTGGAATAGAAAATATATGACATCACTCTGGTTTTCTCTAACTTGATACAAAAACAAAAAAAATTTAAGGATTAGAAAATGAAAAGCATAATTCATTTAACATGCAAAAACCATTAACTAAGACAAAAAATATTATGAACCAAAAATGACTCTGTTTAGGTTTATAACATGCAAAGTTAAATTCGGACAACTGTCAGTTTTCAGGACAAAATATCCAATGTACAGTCCCCCAACCTATACTGTATTAGAGCTTGAGATGTAGCATTAAAGAGCAATACAGGATTAAGCATAAGGAGACCTGAATTTTAGGTACACAGTTGTCATGTACTAACTGTGTAAGTAAATAAGTAAGTGAAGTCGCTCAGTCATGTCCAACTCTTTGCAACCCCATGGACAGAGAAGTCCATGGGATTCTCCAGGCAAGAGTACTGAAATGGATTGCCATTCCCTTCTCCAGGGGATCTTCTCGACCCGGGGATCGAACCCGGGTCTCCCGCATTGTAGACAGATGCTTTACCATCTGAGCCACCTGGGAAGTCCTGATGATACTGTGTAAACTCCAGCAAATTGTATAGACCCTCAGTTCCTCTCTTGGCTTTATCAAAACTAGGAATAAGGTCAGCAGTTCAGGGTCCTTGTGAGGATGGAATAAAATAATATATGGATAATATATAAAGGATAACATACCATGACTAAGAGAGGCTTATCCCAGGGATGTAAGGATTTTTCAATATCCATAAATCAATTGATGTGATCCACCACATTAACAAATTAAAGGATAAAACCATATAATCATCTCAATAGATGCAGACAAAACTTTGACAAAATTCAACATCCATTCATAATTAAAAAAAAAAAACTCTCCAGAAAGTGGGCATAGAGGGAACATATTTCAACATAACAAAGGACATATATATAACAACCCACAACTCACATCATATTCAATAATGAAAAATCAAAAGCATTTCCTCTAACATGCTGCCCATGCTCAACACTTTCATTCAACATAGTATCAGAAGTCCAAACGACAGCAATCAGACAAGAAGAAAAAATAAATAAATAAAATGAACCAAAATTGGGAAGGAAAAAATGAAACTGTCACTGCTTGCAGATGACATAATGCTATGCATAGAAAATCCTAAAGATGTCACCAAAAAACCACTGGAGCTCATCAATGAAATTTGTAAAATTCCAAGATTCAAAATTATATACAGAAATCTATTGCATTTCAACACTAACAGTGAAATATCAGAAAGAGAAATTAAGAAGACAAATCTATTTATAATTGAATTAAAATAACAAAATATCTAGGAATAAACCTACCTATGGAAGTAAACCTACCTATGTACTCAGAAAACAATAGGACACTAATGAAAGATACTGAAGATGACACAAAGAGATGGAAAGATATACTGGCTTCATGCACTGGAAGGACTGATATTGTTAAAATGACCATACTACCCAAAACAATCTAAAGATTCAATGCAATTTCTATCAAAATAACAATAAATATTTTTCTCCACAGAACTAAAACAAATAATCTCAAAATTTGTATGGAAACACAAAAATGTCCAAAATAGCCAATGCAATCTTGAGAAAGAACAGAGCTGAAGGAATCACATACCCTGTCTTCTGACTCTACTATAAATCTTTAGTAATGAAAATAGTTTACTACTGGCACAAAAATGCATTAATCAATGGAACAGAATATACAGCCCAGAAATAAATCCATGCACTTACAGTCAATTAATCTATGATAAAGGAGGCAAAAATATACAATGGAAAAAAAGATAGCCTCTTCAATAGGTGGTGCTGGTAAATCTGGACTGCTACTTATGTGTTAAAGCATGAAATTAGTACATTTTCTCAAAACATATACACAAATTAGTTCAAAATGGATTAAAGAGCTAAATGAAAGAGTGGAAACCATAAAACTCCTAGAAGAAAACATTAGCAAAATACTCTTTGACATAAGTCAAGGCAACATTTCTTTTGAGATATCTCCTTAGGCAGTTCAGTTCAGTTCAGCTCAGTTCAGTTGCTCAGTCGTGTCCGACTCTTTGCGACCCCATGAATCGCAGCACGCCAGGCTTCCCTGTCCATCACCAACTCCTGGACTTCAATCAGACTCATACCCATGGAGTCAATGATGACATCCAGCCATCTCATCCTTGGTCATCCCCTTCTCCTCCTGCCCCCAATCCCTCCCAGCATCAGGGTCTTTCCAAGAGTCAACTCTTCACATGAGATGGCCAAAGTACTGGAGCTTCATTCCTTCCAAAGAAATCCCAGGGCTGATCTTCTTCAGAATGGACTGATTGGATCTCCTTGCAGTCCAAGGGACTCTCAAGAGTCTTCTCCAACACCACAGTTCAAAAGCATCAATTCTTCAGCACTCAGCCTTCTTTACAGTGCAACTCTCACAGCCATACATGACCACAGGAAAAACCATAGCCTTGACTAGACAGACCTTAGTTGGCAAAGTAATATCTCTGCTTTTGAATATGCTATCTAGGTTGGTCATAAGTTTTATTCCAAGGAGTAAGCGTCTTTTAATTTCATGGCTGCAGTCACCATCTTCAGTGATTTTGGAGCCCAGAAAAATAAAGTTGGACACTGTTCCCACTGTTTCCCCGTCTATTTCCCATGAAGTGATGGGACCAGATGTCATGATCTTTGTTGTCTGAATGTTGAGCTTTAAGCCAACTTTTTCACTCTCCTCTTTCACTTTTATCAAGAGGCTCTTTAGTTCCTCTTCACTTTCTTCCATAAGGGTGGTGTCATCTGCATATCTGAGATTATTGATATTTCTCCCAGCAATCTTGATTCCAGCTTGTGTTTCTTCCAGTCCAGCGTTTCTCATGATATACTCTGCATAGAAGTTAAATAAGCAGGGTGACAATATACAGCCCTGACATACTCCTTTTCCTATTTGGAACCAGTCTGTTGTTCCATGTCCAGTTCTAGCTATTGCTTCTTGACCTGCATACAGATTTCTCAAGAGGCAGGTCAGGGGGTCTGGTATTCCCATCTCTCTCAGAATTTTCCAGTTTGTGGTGGTCCACACAGTCAAAGGCTTTGGAATAGTCAATAAAGCAGAAATAGATGTTTTTATGTGACTCTGTTGCTTTTTCCATGATCCAACAGATGTTGGCAATTTGATCTCTGGTTTCTCTTCCTTTTCTAAAACCAGCTTGAATATCTGGAAGTTCATGGTTCACGTATTGCTGAAGCCTGGCTTGGAGAATTTGAGCATTACTTTACTAGCATGTGAAATGAGTGCAATTGTGTGGTAGTTTGAGCATTCTTTTTCATTGCTTTTCTCTGGGATTGGAATGAAAACTGAACTTTTCCAGTCCTGTGGCCACTGCTGAGTTTTCCAAATTTGCTGGCATATTGAGTGTAGCACTTTCACAGCATCATCTTTCAGGATTTGAAATAGCTCAACTGGGAGAGGAAACAAAAATAAAGATATGGGGCCTAAATAAACTTAAAATCTTTTGCACAGCAAAGGAAACCACTGAAAAAATGAAAAGACAACCCACTGAAAGGGACAAAATGTTTGCCAATGATATAACCATATTTGACTATGTCTGTATGGTCAAAGTTATGGTTTTTCCAGTCGTCGTGTATGGATATGAGAGTTGGACCATAAAGAACATTGAGCACTGAAAAAATGATACTTTTTAACTGTGGTGTTGGAGAAGACTCTTGAGAATCCCCTGGACAGCAAGAAGATCAAGCCTGTTAATTCTAAAGAAAATCAAACCTGAATATTCATTGGAAGGAACGATGCTGAAGCTGAAGTTCCAATATTTTGGCCAAGAGTTCCAATACTTTGGCCAAGAGTCCCAATACTTTTGAGAAGAGCTGATTCACTGGAAAAGACCCTGACACTGGGAAAGATAGAAGGTAGGAGGAGAAAGGGATGGCAGATGACGAGATGGTTGGATGGCATCACTGATTCAATGGACATGAGTTTGAGCAAGTTCCTGGAGATGGTGAAGGACAGGCAATCCTGGTATGCTGCCATCCATGGGGTCACAGTCAGACATGACTGAGTGATTGAACAACAACTGTGGTCAATAAAGGTTTAATATGTGAAATATATAAACAGTTCATATAACTCAATATCAAAACAAAATGAAAAACAATTAAAACATGGGAAGAAGACCTGAACAGACATTTCTTTTCAATGAAGATATGTAGATGGCCAACAGGCACATGAAGAATTGCTCAACATCACCAATCACCAGAGAGATGCAAGTCAAACCATAGTGTGATACCAACTCATACCTGTCACAATAGTTATCATCAAAAATTTTATAAACAACAAATGTTGGATAAGATGTGGAGAAAATTGAATCTTTGTACACTGTTGCTAGAAATGTAAATTAGTGTTGCCACTATGGAAAACACGGCATAGGCTCCTCAAAAAACTAATAATAGAACCATTGTGTGATCCAGAAATTTCTCTCCTGGATATATATCTAAAGAGAGTAATTTTGAAAAAGACTCACACACTCCAATGTTCATAGAAGCACTACTATTTACTACAGCCAAGAGATGGAAGCAAACTAAATTGCCATCAACAGATGAATTGATAAGAAAGAGGTGGTTTATTTTTACAATGGAATAGTACTCAATCTGAAAAAGAATGACATTTTCTCATTTGCAAGAATATGGATAAACCTGGAAGATACTATGCTTAGAGAAACAAGTCAGACAGAGAAAGTCAACTACTCTATGTTATCAACTTACATGTGTAATCTAAACAATAAAATGAATCAGTGGATAAGACAAAAAATAAAAAAAATAAAAATAAACAGACTTACAGATGCAGAGAACCAACTAGTGGTTACCAGAAGAAAGAGGGAAGAGTGAAGAAACAAGGTAGGATTAGAAGACTAGAGGTACAAACTGCTATGTGCAAAATAATCAAGTTATTGGGATGTATTATATAGCTCAGGGAATATAGCCAATATTTTATAATAACTAGAAATGAAGTAAAATCTATTAAAATTTTGAGTCAATATGTTGTACATCTGAAATTAATATAGGATTGTAAATCAACTATACTTCAGTTTTAAAAAGAACAAAAAAATTTTAAAAATAAGTATTATTGTTAAGGAAGGAGAAAAAAACAAGTTTAGCTTAGTGTCTGACAATTCTAACTATCCCTAAATGGTAGCCATTCTTTGCCCCAAGTCACCAACATAAGTCCAAAGCCTATAATAAGAGCTCCTCCTTACTCTCTCATTGAAATACCTTACAGGTCTTCATTCAGTGTGATCATTTTACTGTAAGTGATATATTAATAGTAGTAATAATATTCATATTATATAGGTTGATGCAAAAGTAATTGCTGTTTTCCCTTATTGAAATTTGCTGCTGGATATTGAAATACCTTCTTAAATAAATGTAGTTATGTTATACAGCATTTAATGTGCATTTCTCATTTTATGTTTTTTTTTTTTTTTTTTTGCTAATGACATTTCTTGCTGTTAATGTTCTACTAATTTTGGACTATGGAAATGATGTTAGACAAAAAGCAAATTTGAGCAATTTTCTCATTAGAGTTCAAAATGGGTCATAAAACAGCAGCAATAACTTGCAACATCAACCAACCACACCTTTGGCCCAGGAACTGTTAACGAATGCACAGTGGTTCATCATAGTGCAGTGGCCGGCCATTGGAAGTTGACAATGACCAGTTGAGGATCACTGAAGCTGATCCTCTTACAATTGCATGAGAAGTTGCTGAAGAGCTCATCTATAATTCTATGGTCATTTGGCATTTGAAGCAGATTGGAAAGGTGAAAAACCTTAATAAGTGGGTGCCTCATGAACTGACTGCAAATCAAAAAAATCCATCATTTTGAAGTGTCATCTTCTCTTATTATATGCAACAACAGCAAACTGTTTCATGGTTTGTGATATGCAATGAAAAGTGGATTTCATACAACTGGCAACAACCAGTTCAGTGGTTGGACTAAGAGGAAGCTCCAATACACTTCCCAAAGCCAAACTTGTGCGGGGAAAAAAAAAAAAGGTCACAGTCACTGTTTGTCAGTCTGCTGCTTCTCTGATCCACTACAGCTTTCTGAATCCCAGAGAAACCATTACATATGAGAAGTATGCGCAACAAAACAATGAGATGCACCAAAAACTGCAATGCCGTCAGCCAGCATTGGTTAATAGACAGGGCCCGATTTTTCTCTATGACAAGCCCGATCACACATCACACAACCAATGCTTCAGAAGTTGAACAAATTGGGCTAAAAATTTTTTCCTCATCTGCCATATTCACCTAACCCTAGCCAATCAACTATCACTTCTTCAAGCACCCCGATAACTTTTTGCACGAAAAATACTTCCACAACCAGCAGGAGGCAGGAAATGTTTTCCAAGAGTTCATCAAATCCCTAAGGACAGATTTTTATCCTACTGGAATGAACAAACTTATTTCTCATTGGCAAAAATTTTGATTGTAATGGTTCCTATTTTGATTAATAAAAACTTGTTTAAAACTAGTTATAATTATTTAAATTTCATGGTCCAAACTGCAATTACTTTTCAAAACCTAAAATAGTTCCACAGGTATTTTTTGGTTGTCTTTGATGGGAGAGAATGCACAGTTACATCATAATTCTTTATCAATTATGTTCTCAAAGCTATGTGGTCAATTGGTAAATCCTTCCCTAAGTACTCATACCACATTCATGTAGTAATATAGCCAAAAATCACACAATAGTTTAATTCTTCACTTGATTGTCTCCTCTCTACTGGATTAAATCTACTCAAAGTCAGTGTTTTCTTATTCTTACATCTCCAAAGAAGACATACGAATGGCTAACAAACACATGAAAAGATGCTCAACATCACTCATTATCAGAGAAATGCAAATCAAAACCACAATGAGGTACCATTTCACACCAGTCAGAATGGCTGCGATCCAAAAGTCAACAAGCAATAAATGCTGGAGAGGGTGTGGAGAAAAGGGAACCCTCTTACACTGTTGGTGGGAATGCAAATTAGTACAGCCACTATGGAGAACAGTGTGGAGATTCCTTAAAAAATTGCAAATAGAACTGCCTTATGATCCAGCGATCCCACTGCTGGGCATACACACCAAGGAAACCAGAATTGAAAGAGACACGTGTACCCCAATGTTCATTGCGGCACTGTTTATAATAGCCAGGACATGGAAGCAACCTAGATGTCCATCAGCAGATGAATGGATAAGAAAGCTGTGGTACATATACACAATGGAGTATTACTCAGCTATTAAAAAGAATACATTTGAATCAGTTCTAATGAGGTGGATGACGCTGGAGCCGATTATACAGAGTGAAGTAAGCCAGAAAGAAAAACACCAATACAGTATACTTACACATATATATGGAATTTAGAATGATGGTAATGATAAACCTGTACGCAAGACAGCAAAAGAGACACAGATGTATAGAACGGCCTTTTGGACTCTGTGGGAGAGGGAGAGGGTGGGATGGGTTGGCAGAGTGGCAGTGTAACATGTGTGATATCATAAGTGAAACGAATCGCCAGTCCAGGTTTGATGCAGGATGCAGGATGCTTGGGACTGATGCACGGGGATAATCCAGAGAGAGGGTGTGGGGCGGGAGGGTGGAGGTGGGGGTTGGGATTGGGAGTTCATGTACACTCATGGCTAATTCATGTCAATGTGTAACAAAACGAATACAGTATTGTAAAGCAAAACAAACTAAAAAATAAAATTTAATTAAAAAAAAAAAAAAAACTACCTGGACTAGTGTAATCACTCTTAGGTGATTTGTAAATGAATGAATATTCTTGAATTACCTCTTAAGGTTTCCATTTTAAACCTGTCTGCTAAAGTAACTATGGCCTCAAAACTTTTCCTTAGAGAATAGTGTTAGAATACAGTAAACTTTTTTTTCTGTCATTTATTTTCTTGTAAGCATAGACTGTAGCTTGTACACTTTATGTTAAAATGTGCATCCCATGAGATAGTGATAATTGAATGTATAGCAAAATGAATACAATATTGTAAAGCAAAACAAACTGAAAAATAACAATTAATTAAAAAATAAATAAAATTTTTTGGCCCATATGAAAATGACAACTTTTTATATTTGTGTATACAGGTGGTGCTACTGGTAAAGAATGTGCCTGCAATCCAGGAGCAACAGGAGATGTGAGTTTGATCCCTGAATGGGAAAGATTCCCTGAAGAAAATGGTAACCTACTCCAGAATTCTTGCCTGGAAAATTCCATGGACACAGGAGCCTGGAGGGCTATAGTCCATTGGGTCACAAAGAGTTGGCTATGATTTAGCAAGAAAAAAATTATAGAAGGAAAGAAACAGAAGGAGAGAAAGAGGACTAGATAGGTAGAGGGAGAAAAGTAACTAGAAATATGTTGAGATTGAAATCGAGAGCTCAGTAAAATACAAGGTGATTAGGTGACTAGGAGATTGGAATAAGACAACTGAGGATGAAGGCTTTAATGTCATATACAAATGACATGGGAGTGAACAAAGCTCACAGGGAGTTAAAAGGTAGACTAGAAAACATGGATGTTTGAGAGGGAAAGGAATTTTCTGGCAAAGGGAAGGAGTTTGGGGCAGATACTGTGAGGAACATGAGAATGCATGATAGATTCATTTTGGTCACATTAGAATGGATTGCCAGAAGACAAGAGAAAGGATAAAGGTGGGAAAGTAAGATTGGACAAATCAGTGGACAAAAGTTAATCCACATAGAAATTATAGCATTTAAAAGAATATATGTCACTATATGAAGAATATATTATTTGTGATAAGGATGCTAGAAATTAATGGAATTGTGTAATCAATGAATGTTAATGTTTCATCTGCATGACCATATGGCCAGATAATGTTGAAGAACAGATGTGATTAACAAGTCTGCATCACTTGCTGATGGTAGCAAATAAAATCATGATACAGAATGTTCTTTATTTTCCCTGAAGGAATTTCTCCCCGGATGGTTTAGATGATGTTCAAAACAGATCTTAAAATTAACTCATGCTGATATAAACTGCATCACATTTTTAAAGTTCTCACTTAGGTAATATCAACTATTGTCAGCCATTACTAAGAAAAAAATCAAACATGGTATGAATTAAGTTTCACCTTTCACCATTATGATTTAGAATTTATGTGAACACAAATACACTAACTACAAATGCTGATCATATACCCTTTGACAATTAACCTGCAAATATTCTATTTTGTTTTTCCTTATATTATTAAGTGAAAGAAGCTAGTCTGCAAAAACACTTACTACTTGATTCCAATTATTTAATAATCATTAAAATGCAAAAATATAGAGGTGATAAACAGATCAGTGGTTGTGATCAGGCTGAGACTGGGGTTGGGGTGGTATGAAGGTGAATAAGTGAAACACAGGAAATATTTTAGGACAACAAAGTTATTGTGCTTCATATACAATAGTGACAAAATATATTATTTTCCCCAAACTCATAAACTTTATATCACAGAGGATAAATTGCAATATATGTTAATTAAAAATTAAATAGTCATGGGATACAAGAATAAATGTCAGAAATCTTAAAAGAGTTTTATTAAGCTAAAATCACAATGTCAGAGGCATTCATCACTTTTGGAGGCCCATGGAGAGGATCTGTTTCTTTGCCTTTTTGGCTTCTAGAAACTACCTAAATCTTTCAATAATGGCCTCTCAAAGCCAGAAGTGAATAATTTTCCAGTCTCTCTCTGACTCTGATCCTTCCAACCCTCTCTTGAAAAGTCAATATACTGGGCCTATGCAGAATATCCAGGGTAATGTGTATATATCAAGATCTTTAGAGATGGCAAAATCAGACCACTTTAACTGCCTCCTAAGAAACCTGTATGCAGGTCAAGAAGAAAGAGTTAGAACTGGACATGGAAAAACAGACTGGTTCAAAATTGGGAAAGGAGTACGTCAAGGCTGTATATTGTCACCCTACTTACTTAACTTATATGCAGAGTATATCAAGCAAAATGCTAGGCTGGATGAACCAAAAGCTGGAATCAAGATTGCTGGGAGAATTATCAATAACTTCAAATATGCAGATGATACCACTCTAAAGGCAGAAAACCGAGAGTAGCTAAAGAGCCTCTTGATGAAGGTGAAAGAGAAGACTGAAAAACTTTTCTTTTCTTAAAATTCAACATTCAGAAAATGAAGATCATGGCATCCCATCCCATAACTTCATGGAAAATAGATGGGGAAACAATAAAACAGTGAAAATTTTTATTTTCTTGGGCTCCAAAATCACTGCAGATAGTTACTGAAGACATGGTATTAAAAAATGCTTCCTTGGAAGAAAAGCTGTGACAAACCTAGATAGCATGTTAGAAAGCAGAGATATTACTTTGCTGACAAAGGTCAGCCTAGTCAAAGCTATGGTTTTCCCAGTAGTCATGTACATGTGAGAGTCAGATCATAAAGAAGGCTGAGAGCTGAAGAATTGATGCTTTTGAAATGTTGTGTTGGAGAAGACTCTTGAGAGTCCCTTGGACTGCAAGAAGATCAGACATGTCAATCCTAAAGGAAATCAACCCTGGATATGAATATTTATTGGAAGGACAGACGCTGAAGCTGAAATACCAATAGTCTGGCCACCTGATGCAAAAAGCTGATTCTTTGGAAAAGACCCTAATGCTGGGAAAGATTGAGAAGGGAGGAGAAAAGGATGACAGAGGATGAGACGGTTGGATGGCATCACCAACTCTGTGGACGTGAGTTTGAGCAAACTCTGGGAAATTGAAGGACATGGAAGCCTGGCGTGCTGCAGTCCATGGGGTCACAAAGAGTCAGACAGGACTGAGGAACTGAACAACAACTTGTAAAGTCCCTTTAGCCACTCAAAGTAGCAATATTCACAGGCCTCATGAATTAGAATGTGGACATCTTTGAGCTTACCATTATTTTGTTTACCATAGTGAATAAAAGACATAAGTCAAATATGGCAAAATTTTTAAATTAAATATATCAAAGAATGAATTAATTGAGTGTTCATTATATATTGTCTTTCCAAATATTTGGAATACATTATAATTATTAAATATATAATCAGATTTTGGTTGTTTTAGAGAGAATTTTGCGATTTTTTTTAAGCTTCTGCATGGTTTAGACCTTTTGAGCAAAGGACACTGAAAGAATGTTTGTATAACAGACAGCTCTGGAAACTACAGATACTGTGTCTAAGTAGATAGTATTTCTCAGTAGAGATAGTGTCTCTAAGGTATCTTCAAGACAGAGACCTACAGAATGATTTGGAAATGTAAACTCTTATCCTTCCTCTTCCTGGAACATTCTGTTACATTTCAGTGTAATAACCTTAGAAAAGCTTTCCCTCTGTCCATCAGAGAATATTTGTGTAATGAGAAATCCTTCTCTTTGGATGAAAGTTTGGATATAATATCTTATTCATCCCTATATGAGCTCTATATCTCATAATTTGGGAGATCCTCTCTGATGTAACTTGGTGGACATTTGGCCCTTATTGTGTTGTTTTTTTGGGGAACTGGAGAACAGGGAATCCACGTAAGCTGTGAGATAGCATCTCAGTTTCTTCATAATTTCAAAGTTAGTATTTAGAACTTTATTGTTGGCCATAGATCTGACCTCTGTTGTATTTTCCTGTTATGCAATGACAATAAAGATTCCTTTCTGTTAAATTACTCCACAGAGACATTTTCTATGTAGAGAGATTTACATGTCTTAAATTGTCATGAAAATAATAAAACATGATTAGCATGGGGACAGTGAAAGTTCATGAGTTATATATTAATAGTTGCAATTACTTCAGTATTTTTTAGCAAACCAGGAACTCCCACATTTTTCCATCTACAAATAAACCCTTGCTTCTCACACAAAGTTAAACATCTCAGTGAGATTTCTGATTTGTGAAATTACAGATCAGTCAGCCCCCTTCCTAGCCAGTTAATTTAGAATAAATTTTAAAATGCCTTATACATTACAAAATCTAAAAATAAAATAAAAATGGTGCATGATTTATGCTTCAGCAATAACTCTAAATATGTTTTGCTTCACCCTAAATATGGCCAACTCTACATTGTGATTCTTCCAGTTTCATTAATATTAATCCTTAGTGCTCTTTGTACGCATGTACATGTTTGTCTATTTTGTTGTTGTGTTGCTTAGTCACCAGGTTGATGTCTGATTATTTTGCAACACCTAACCCACCAGTCCATTGGATTTCCCAGGCAAGAATACTGGAGTGGGTGTTATTTCCATCTCCAGGGATGTTCTCAACCTAGGGATCAAATCCACATCTCCTGCATTGGCAGGTAGATTCTTTACCACTGAGCCACCAGAATAACACTTCTGTCTATCTAGCTGAATTGAATTTGGTATGTCTCTCTTTCAGAATTATCATTCATTTTTTATATATAATTTTACCACATTATATATTTAAATGTCAAATAAAATTAGAGATTTATATTTCAAGATTTGTAAATGATGAATGACAAATTCTAAAAGTATACTTTCATAATCACTTCTCACATTTCCTTATTTTTCTACCTCTATTACATTTGGTTTGCTCAAAATTCCATAACACTTCTCTTAATAAATATCAACACCCTTCATTTGGTATCTCCACTTCTGGTCTTAAATTATCAAATTCATTACCTAACTAGCTACCAGAATAATAGTTTTAAAGAATAAACTTTTATTATTTAATCTCTTGAGTAAATAATTATAGGGACAAGATAAACTCTAATGTCTTTTCCCTGGTAGATAAAAACTGCTACCTGTCTATACTCTTGTCTTAGCTGTTTCCTCTCACTGCTTTATCAACAATAATAAAAAAAAAATTATCTGCCTTGAAATTTTCTTTTGTTAACAGTGTTTTCTCTTCTGCATCCTTATTTGTGGTTGTTCACGGGAACGGCTCACATTCCTTTTTCTCTGTTTCTATAAAAGGTAGCATAAACCAGCTATCATGTCTTTCTCTACCACCACACAAATAAATATTACATATCTATCACTACACTAATTTCTAAAACCATAGAAAATGTAAATATCAATATATTAAGCAAAATTAAGAAAGTTTTAGAATAAAAAACAAAATTTTCCAAGAATATGCTATCAATCAGTTCAGTTCAGTTGCTCAGTCGTGTCTGACTCTTTGCGACCCCATGAATCGCCGCATGCCAGGCCTCGCTGTCCATCACCAACTCCCGGAGTTCACTCACACTCACGTCCATCGAGGCAGTGATGCCATTTGGCCATCTCATCTTCTGTCATCCTCTTTTCCTCCTTCCCCCAATCCCTCCCAGCATCAGAGTCATTTCAAGTGAGTCAACTCTTCGCATGAGGTGGCCAAAGTACTGGAGTTTCAGCTTTAGCATCATTCCTTCCAAAGAACAACCAGGACTGATCTCCTTCAGAATGGACTGGTTGGATCTCCTTACGGTCCAAGGGACCCTCAAGAGTCTTCTCCAACACCACAGTTCAAAAGCATCAATTCTTCAGCGCTCAGCTTTCTTCACAGTCCAACTCTCACATCCATACATGACCACTGGAAAAAGCATAGTCTTGACTAGATGGACCTTTGTTGACAAAGTAATGTCTCTGCTTTTGAATATGCTATCTAGATTGGTCATAACTTTCCTTCCAAGGAGTAAGCATCTTTTAATTTCATGGCTGCAATCACTGTCTGCAGTGATTTTGGAGCCCAGAAAAATAAAGTTTGACACTGTTTCCACTGTTTCTCATCTATTTGCCAGGAAGTGATGGGACCAGATGCTATGATCTTCGTTTTCTGAATGTTGAGCTTTAAGCCAACTTTGTCACTCTCCTCTTTCACTTTCATCAAGAGGCTTTTTAGTTCCTCTTCACTTTCTGCCATAAGGTGATATCCTCTGCATATCTGAAGTTATTAAAATTTGTCCTGTCAATCTTGATTCCAGCTTGTGTTTCTTCCCACCCAGCATTTCTCATGATGTGTTATGCATATAAGTTAAATAATGGACATCACCAGATGGTCAACACCAAAATCTTTGCAGCCAAAGATGGAGAAGCTGTATACAGTCAGCAAAAACAAGACCGGGAGCTGATGGTGGCTCAGATCATGAACTCCTTATTGCCAAATTCAGACTTAAATTGAAGAAAGTAGGGAAAACCACTAGACCTTTCAGGTATGCCATAAATCAAATCCTTTATGAGTATACAGTGGAAATGAGAAATAGATTTAAGGTACTAGATCTGATAGATAAAGTGCCTGATGAACTATGGAGGTAGGTTCATAACATTGTATAAGAGACAGGGATCAAGACCATCCCCATGGAAAATAATATGCTATACTG